>CM062813.1:255510871-255813574 GCA_031772625.1 Pinus tabuliformis | reverse complement strand
AACAGAGTAAATAATGGATTGAATCATATCAGACCCTTTTCCTGAGCCAGTCCCTACTTCTTTTCCTCAAACTAACATATACACGACTGTGCAGTAACTAACTCGCGTATATACGCGACTTCCCTTTATGAAACTTGCGTATGAGATTTAGGACACTGAAGTTTTACACTTTCAGCTCCCTCTGAGTCTGTTATGTCTGTATATTGTGCTGTGCCACATCTTTTTTACTGTACTTCCTTCTTCTTTCATATCTTCAAGTGTGATGATGTTTTCTCTTTTTGGTATGGTGCCCATACTTTGTTCCTGCATTCCTTTGTTGTATGTCCAAGCTTGTTACATGCATAACATCTTACATGTTTCATGTTCCTTCTATAGCAATCAATAGCTCTGTGACCAAACATATTGCAAGCAAAGCAATATCCCTTAAAGTACCTAGAATGTGATGATCTTTCTGTGTGATGGTCTTGAAACATTCTTCTTCTGCATCTAGCTGCAACATGTCCAAGATTATGACATACATAACATTCAACATTATTCATTGGAGGAGTAAAATATTTTCTTTGAAGAATTTCTTTCCTTGGTTGTTGATGGGATTGACCTCTCATCTCCTTGTTGAGTATTTCACATTGTGCATTAGAGTTCCTTGTCTTCTTTTGTGAACTAGATTCATCTTCAACATATTCATGAAAACCAAGACTAGTTTTGATAGCAGGGGACCTTTGACTACTAAGAATATCATCCAAGATCTTAGTACTATCTTGAAATCATAAGAGCTTATCCTTTTCTTCTAAGTTGTCTTTTAGAATATTTACCTCAACCTGATGTTGCTCTTCCTTTTCACGATACTGCTTCTTCATGTTTTCTTAAGCTTTTCTTCCTTCTTCCAACTGATGTCTTAGTTCAAGAAATTCGTTTTCTTGCTTTTAAAGAGCTTGGAGTAGTTCTTTATTCTGCTTATTTGATTCTTCAAGATCTTCTTTCACCGAGAGGATCGTAGCTTCAAGACTTTCATAGTAACTAGATCTATCTCTGAGTTTCTTGATTGTTGTGCTCCTTTCATTGACTTCATTTCTTAATGATGTCACTTCATCCTGCAATTTTTGAAATTAACCTTCCTTATCCTTGAATAACTTCCTTACCTTGTTTCCTTCCTCTAGTTGAGCTTTTAGTTTGGTAGCTTCTTCTTTGAAGGCACATTCCCTTTTGTTCAATAGATCTTGTTGATCTCTAATTTTGTCTGTAAGCCTTTTAAATTCTGCCTCTATTTGATATCTTTCTTGCTCACCCATAAGAGAAAATTCAGTTGTTTCGCTATCACTTTCATCATCTTCAAATGGATGGATAAATGTATCACCAGAGAATAACAAATTCATACCTGATAGTTCTTTTGCTTGTTCATCTTCATTCTGAAGTGATTCTAAATCTGAAGTGCTTCTTCCACATATTCCCCAATTGATTCTTCCACTATCATAGCTCTTCTGAGATGTCTTCTTCTTAGGCGCTTTCTTCTTAAGCTTCTTTCCCATTGATCTATGGATCTCCTTCAAGCGATCAAGCTTCTATCAAAGGACCTGCTCTGATTCCAATTGTTGGAATTAATACTGAGAGGGGGGGTGAATCAGTATTATCAAATCAATATAACCTTTTCATTTCCATATTAAGATTCATATACGCTACTTCAGTTAAGGCAAACCGCGTGTATTCGCAACTGTGTGTAATGCAACAAGCGTATATCCAGTAAACTTATGATTCAATTAGTTGATCCTTAATGAGTGCATCAGAACATTATTAACCATATGAATAGTAAACATGAGCAGTAAAATATAATAGATCATCACACACAAGAAGCGCACATGAACACCATGATGTAAGGTGGAAACCCAATGTGGGTGAAAACCACCTGCTGCAATATGTCTCTATCTTCTTTCTATTAGAAACTTCTTTTTACAATTGATTCTGTACTGGTGCAGTCTTATACCAGCACGTAGGCTTCAACCTGCAGAAGGCTACAACCTTCTCTCATTCTCCAGACTCTCCTGGAAGGGAGCTACAACCCCCTTAGCTCTTGTACTAGCTGAGGTACTAGTACGTAGGTGCTGACCTACATAAGGCTTCAACCTTCTCTTTTCTTCCAGGGACCACGTTTCATAAATTTTTAGACTGGATCCATGAATATCAATCAAACATCAAATAGAACTGCAATCAACTAACTTCCTTGTACAAATACTGAATCAATAACTTCTCAGAACACAGTACCAGTAACCAGACACTAATTCAAAACCCGGAAAACTGCAGTAATAAATAAAAGCATCTAAAACATATTTCAAGAAAAGTCCGCTACTTCACCAATAGAAATCTGCGTACATACGCAGATATGTCAAAGCGAACCTGCATGTATACGCAATATTCACTTGCTTAACCTACAGGTATACGAGCCTCCACTGTGTCAATCCTGCGGGTATCCGCACCTCTGCTGTGTCGATCCTACGGAATACGCGCCTGCGTTGTGTCAAATCTGTGGGTATTCGTGCCTCTGCTCTGTCGATCCTGCAGAATACGTGCCTGCGCTGTGTCAAACCCGCGTATATCCACGCCTCCGTTGTGTCAAACCTGCGGGTATATGCGCCTCCACTGTGTCAGACCTGCGAGTATAGATCATTTATCCCTTTTCTTAATCAGACCCAGATTATCAGATTTATAGATCTAATCATGCACCAAAGAGATCTCGACCCATCAGTAGATCTTAACCATCTTGTAATGCTCAGGTTCCTCCTTGATTCAGGTCTAGCTATAACTCACCAACCGATCACCAGTATTTCAGATCTTGCTCTTCTCAATATATTCAACACATTAGTCCTTCCCCAAGCCAAATGATCTCCTTTCCTTTTCATAGTCTAGGCCTTAATCAAACCATGGTCCAAAACCATATAGATCCAATACTAGGGACCCAATACCTAGGTTCAATACTTTAGATGCAAAACCATGGACCAAAACCATAGGTTCAAAAATGTCGGACTAGATACCATGGACCAACCATAAGGTTTCCCACGTGCGCGCTTTTCTTTGCACGAAAGTGCGTGTACTGTACGTATGCACCTTTTGATCGGTACACCTGTGTATATGTATGCACCTTTTAATCGGTGCACCTGCGTATGTATGCGGCTTTGTGAAAAGGAACCTGCGGGTATCTCATTTTCTTCCATTCTGAGAGCCTGAACTATGATCTGTCATTTGAGTGAGTTTCCATCAAGCACAACACTTATGTCATCGAGCCAAACCTGTGTCATAATGCCAACATGTTATGAAATGGGTAGAAGCTAAAGCTGTTTCTTTTGCTACAAAAAAAGTTGTTGTCAGTTTTCTTTTTACTGAAATCTTTACTAGATTTGGTGTGCCTAGAGAAATTGTTTCTGACAATGGTCAACAATTTATTTCTAATCTGGTACAGGGTGTGATGGAGAAATATAAGATCCGGCACAGGAAATCCATGCCGTATCACCTGCAAGCAAATGGCCATGTGGAATCCACAAACAAAGTGATCGAGTCCATTCTGACAAAAACAGTAGATATGCATCGGAAGGAGTGGGCTGAAAGATTACCAGAGGCTTTGTGGGCATACAGAACCACTTGGAGAAATAGCATGGTACATACACCATATGAGCTGGTATATGGCAAATAGGTTCTATTACCAATTGAATTCCATATCAAAACTTTCAGAACTGCAGTTCAGTTAGGACTAGATCTATCTGAGGCACAACAATAGCGTCTTCTCCAATTAAATGATTTAGATGAATTTCGTAGGGATGATGTTCAACAGAACATACTAATTCAGCAGCAACGTAAAAGGTGGCATGACAAGTCTACTCATAAAAAGTAGTTCCAACCAAGTGATTGGGTGCTCCTTTATGATTCTAGATTTAAAATCTTTAAAGGGAAATTCCATACACATTGGATGGGACCTTATGAAGTGATCCAAGTATTTGAGAATGGAGCAGTAGAAGTTAAAACTATTGATGGACAAAATTCAGTATTCTTGGTAAATGGACACAGGTTAAAGAATTATTTTCAGCCACCTACTAGGAAAGATTTTACACAACAAGTCCAACAACAATTTGGGACAGTAGTAGTGAATGGTAATACCAACCTTTTGAAAACATGAATTCTCTTTCTTCTTAAAAATAAAAAATTTAAAATTTAAAAAAAGAAGAAGTAAAGAATAAATATTTTCCTGTAATTATGAAAATCAGTTCGCTGACATGATTGCAGAAGGATCAACCTAAAAACCAGCTTGCTGGCAAGAAGATCAAAAATTTCTAATAAAAAGAAAATGTTGCTTGATCTTTAGATATGCTAGCTACCACCAAGTAAAAGCAGGTTCAGCAGAACCAACCTTTATACAGTTGGGGTAATTAGCGTGGATATTTTTACTCAAGTAACGCTTAATTTTCGCTACAGTTATTTTTCTTGCACTAGACAGGTAGACCTTCCAGAAAATTTTATGTCTTTCTTCATATTCCACTTTCGTAATATTCCCTCAATTTTCTTCTTCAACCCTAGAATTATTAACCTTCCCACATTCTTCTAAATTTACCCTGTCCGCTTCGAAGAAATCCCACTTTACCCTTGAAATTTTTTCCCTATCCCACTTCTATTTATTCCCTCTTTTGGTACTATTCCTGGAATCCCTATAACAAAAGTCCTTCCCATTCTGAAAATTCCATTTTCCCACTTCTTTATTCCCTCATGAATTTATTGTAGGATCTCGCACACAAAGAGAAAAAGGATATGCTCTGAAGCATCAAGAAAGGGCGAAGCAAATTTCCAGTATAAGTTGAGGAAGTCATGTGAAAATCTAGCCTATATTATTTAAATTCTCTATTTTTAGATATTATGCTTGCACTAGTGCAAGCATGTTGTCCTATATGATAAAGTAAGCAGAAAGGTACAAGCAGAATAGTATAATTTAAGTGGTGCAAGCAAATTAGTGCAAGCATGCACCCCATCAGCAACATAGTACAAGTTATTCTTTTCGTAGCATATGGCATAGGAAAGTGGTTATCATGAAAATTTATATGAAGTCCTTTCATTTCACCGACAAGTACTTATGTTATCATACTAACTAGGAGAAAATTATTTAAAGTACAAGGTGTTTTAAGTTAGAAATCATGATCATTTTTTAATGAATGCTAAGTTCTTTTTTTGAATTATGAAGGAATGTGGAAATGTTTTAACCGTTGCTTGGACATAATTACCCCTCTCCGCCATAATCCTAAACGTCCTTCACTCATAATGATTACCTCACCTAGCCGTTAAAACATCGCCGCAAGTACCAATCCGGCCTAACCTCAAAGTTGTCGTGCATCTATGGCGAATGAACGGGTGATAAGGCAGAAAGGATGGTGGACAATTGGATCTCTATTTATGAGAGCTGATTTCCCCAGTATTGCATATAGAATTCTAAACTGTTCATAGCTGTTAAGCAACGATGCCGCCTATTCGGAACGAACCCTCATCTCTCAGCAAAATAGACCAGACTACTGAGTATCGCAATAGTCTTGCACTATTGCGAGACTTGGGTTTTCTTCCGTTCTTGCAGAAGTTTGACGGGCATGATAAAGAAGTGGCTTTACAGTTTGCAAGGAGTTTTAGAAACGGCCGAGTGAAAATTGGGCCTCTCAAATTTAAAGTTACAGAAGAATTCATAGCAGCAACGACAGGCTTGGAGAACACTGGTGAATAGTGGTTCAAGAATTAGAAGCTAGAAAGGAAGCATTGGTAGCATTTCGTCATTGATAATAAGGTAGAGGTAGACTGGAAGGTAGGAGTTCCGCGTAGTGCCCTACTGGCACAGTGGAAAGACCTCCTTTTCATCTTACAAAAGTTTGTGACATGCGAGGGAAGATACACCCGCACCCTGGTATACCATTTTAGAATGCTGCAACATTTTGAAGCTGGCCGGCACATCCGGTGGAGGATGAATTTCCCTTATTTTCTGCTTAAGATCTTAGAGAAAATGGCTAAAAGTGTGCAGGACGGAAGGGCAGACCTTGCTGACACAAGGCTATATCACCACAGCCTGATAAAAATTTTGGTCCTCAAACAACTAGAAGTGAAAGGTATGACATGGGAAGCACTGTTAAAATAGTTGCACAAAGGGACAGCGGCTGGCAAGGAGATAGAGGACCCCGCCAGCACAAGCAAGGGCCCGAATAAAAATGAAAGGGGAAGTGCAAAAAGGAAACGATCTGAAAAAGCAGAAAAGGCCTCAGCTAGTGCACCGGTTGAAGAGACGCCTTCTACGCCTGAAAATGACAACCTGTCAGTCCTTGCGAATGCAGCAAAGTTTGCAGAGGTTGAAGACGATGCTCTATTGGCTGATTTCATCAAAAATCCTCGGAAAAAGAATAAAGTCTTTGATGCAGGCAAAGAACCATAGTCTCCACAGGGTGTGGAATCCCTTCCTGCACCAGTACAAGAAGAAGCACCAGTGCGAGAAGAAGAACCAGAAAAAGAAGCAGAAGAAGAAGAGAACTGGAAAAAGAAGCAGAAAACGAAGAAGTAGAAGAAGAAGAGACAGAAGGAGAAGAACCAGATGATGAAGAAGCAGAAGAAGAAGAAGAAGCAGGAGGAGGAGAAGAGGCATAATCTGAAGAAGAAAAGGCAGAATCCGAAAAAGAAGAGGCAGAACCCACAGAAAAAGAAGCAGAAGAAGGAGAGGCAGGAGAAGAAGAACCAGAGGAGGAAGAACCGAAGAAGAAGAACCAGAGGAGGAAGAACCAGAAGAAGAGGGACCAGAGGGAGAAGAGTTTCCTGATGTAACCATGGCAGATATGGAGGTCCCCGAGGAAGACACAGCGCCTGCCGAAACAGAAAAGGAAAAATTTTTGGTAACTCATGCTGCTCAGGCAGTTGAATTATAGCTTAAAGTGTAGAACTTAGAGCAGCTTGTAGCCAAAGTGCAGGAGGATAAAGAATAGAGCAGAGGAGAATTGACGGCAGAGATCCAAAAAAGGAAAAGAGAAGTTAAAGTCTTGAAGTACCGAGCTACGCAATGTTTTAGGCGACTTAAAAAGGTGACAAAGAAATTACAGAATATCAAAAATAAGAAGTCTGAAACATTGCAGGGTGATGACAGTATGCCAAAGAAGGATTGAGCTGGAATGCTCAAAGTTTTGAAATTTTTTTGCAGAGGTAAAGAGTTGTGTGAGGACACACAACAGTTTAGGGATGGGAGTATATTTAGGATCCCCTAATGTGCTTTTTGTGCATTCCTTTAAGATTACCCTTGTAACTCATTATCATTCTCTTTGCTTGTTTTCTCCTTGATTCTTTTCTTTCCTTCTACTTTTGCTTCTTTTTTCTATTTTATTTTTTTTTATTTATTAATTTCCGAAGAATTACTACTTATCTTAGTATTAACTTATTATCAATGTATCATATCAAAAATTTTACTTAACTTATGCATTTAATTTCATATTTTTGTTTATTACATTGTATTCTGAGCATTATGATACCTCTATCTACTTGATTTTGTCATCTTATGATATGTTTAATGTTGTTTGGTAGTCAAGTTGCTTATCGTGACCACTGATCCTAGTGCAGGATCGGATCTTGCACCGATGCCAGCCCAGCAAATCCTTGCAGCAGATCTGGACCTCCTTGATCAACGCCTCATTTTGCATCGCTTCAGCACACAGCACAGCAGGTTAGATCTAAAGGCAGTCGAGCTTTATCCATGAGCATAGATCAGACAGCGGTTAGAATGAAGGCAGTCGAGCTCGAGCCAGCCATGACGGCAAGGCAATCCAAAGGCAGTCAAGATTGAACTTATGAAGAACGAACAGCTAGAGGTTGGCTACGGCGAGTTTTGTTGAACTGCCTAATTTTGAAGGCCAAGAAGCTGAACTGCCTAACTTTTAAGGCTGAGAAGCTAAATTCTGCATATCAGTTATGTAATTGGTTAAGCAATATTTTTGGCCTGAGACCAAAGATCTATATAATGAAGAATGTAAATAGGATGAGATATTTTGGATAGAAGTTTGTATAGAATAGAGATATAACCAAGGAAGTGGTAACAGGCTTGTATTTTTTTATTGCCCAAAGCTGGGCTAGACTATGTATTCACGAATGTATTTGCCTCTATGAATTAATAAGAAGGGAGCTCCACCTCATGTTTCATAAATCATATTTTTGTATTTGAAAACTGATGAATTGATAAAGTACTGAGCAGCATTTCTATTTGAAAGGGAAACGCGTTGGTTGGCTAGGGCCCAGCCAACCTAGCACATTTACCCTATTTTTTGTTCTTGTAATTTGTGCTTATATTGTCAGGTGTGATTTAATTTATAGCACATGTATTCCTGTTTGAGTGAAAGCGGATCCGTTGTGTGAAGTAGTTAAATTTCCTTTTTCTGCACCTGATTTCGGATTGGTTTTCCCGCCTGGTCCAAGTAGGAGAAATAAACCTGCACTAGTGCACGTTGGTGTGCTATTCATTTTCTACAGTTCTATTGGATTTGGTTTTCCCCGCCTGGTCCAAGCAAGAGAAATATACCTGCACCAGTGCACGTTGGTGTGTTATTCATTTTCTACAGTTCTGTTTGATTTGGTTTTCCCCACCTGGTCCAAGCAGGAGAAATAAACCTGCACCAGTGCACGTTGGTGTGCTATTCATTTTCTACAGTTTCATTTGATTGGCTTTCCCCGCCTGGTCCAACCAGGAGAAATGAACCTTTGGTGTGATGCAGTAAACCTTTTTAGTTTACTTCTAGCAATTTTCTTTCTTTCATTAATACTTTATGACAGGATAAATTATATGGATTGTTTCTTTATTTTTGCACTCTATTAAAATCATAAACATTCATTTTTATGTGTGTAATTTGATAGCACTTGCAATAACTAAGAACTTATTTCAAGAATTAAATGCCAAGTGTAAGAAGCTCTGATCTGGTGCAAGAACTAGTTTCTTGCCACGGGATCTGAGTGCTCTGAACCTGAAAAAGTTCAAGCCCTTACACGAAATAAAATTCCTTTAGTAAAGACACCATCTATACCCTCTGCATAAATCTCTGTTCCTGCACTAGTGCAAGCAGACTGCAATAGTGCAGGATAGATTAGTGCAAGAAGGAAATCTATAAATAAGCAGGTTTGAAGGGCCCATCTGTTGAGACTGCTAAAGTGTCTCTACTAAAGAAAACAAACACTCAGTAGTTAATCAATAGTTAGCTAGAGTGATTTCCCCTTTATTTCTCAATCTCTTTTGCAAATGCATTCTTCCTTGTTCCAGTCTTAGATTATTTTGATGGTTCAAGTTGTCTTTTTCTCTCTTTAGTTTGATTTTGCAATCTTTCCTTTAAAGAAAGTACAGATTGACATTAGAAATATTCATACCATCTCTGGCATTGCCTGTGCTTCATCTCTAAGTTTACGAATCCCCTTGGTTGACAATTTAAGTGTTGAGGAGTTTGCTTAAGTGTAATTCCTACACCCAACACTTGGGCTTTTGAATCATGTAAAAAGAATTAATATTGATTCAAATGGGCTATTTGTCCCTGTTGGAAACCTAATCCTCAATGGGTTAGTGTGGAAGCCGAATGGACAAAAGGAGTCCAAGAGACCTTGGGATGTGAAACCTAACGGTCACCACATGTACTATAAATGTATATCTCTTGTTAATAAAAATTGTACTTGCATGTTTTATCTTTCATATTTCTGGTTGCCCATGTGTGTTTAACATGGTATCAGAGCGGGCGATTGCTGGTCCTACTCCAATTTGAGCCACTTGTTTTGTGGTCTCTATATATATGTCAGTTCTGCGTTACCTGACCTCTGACTCTGCCTTATTCCCCTCAAACCTGAAATAACCTACCTCTACCAGCACTGCACATCTGTCCATACTGTCATTTCCTGTTTTAACGCTGAGGCCTGACGGTGCCACTGCAGAGATACGCCACCAGCTCCTGGTATGCGTTGTTGAATGGTATGTGTATGATTCAAGTTTGAATGCATTATGAAGTTGAATGCGGCTGTTTGAATATGTTATGAAGTTGAATGCGTTTTGGTATGAATGCGAGTCCTGCATCTCTGCCCATCCTCCCGAAATATTAAAAAAAATGGGCGTTCTCCCTGATATTCGGATCTGTCACCCTGTCTCTGCACCTCATTATAACCTGTTAGTGAGCAGAGTGATGGTTATTTCTCAGATTCTGAGTCGCATAACTAGAACTATCTGCTCCTGTTGAATGCGTTATGTTCCAAGTTTGAATGCGTTATGGATCGATATTGAATGGTTGTTTGTATGTTGTATTGGTTATCAAGCCGACAATATTTCCCAAGGCGAAGCTTGTTACCAAATCGTGCCATTGTGTGTTGGATCGGTGCTGAATCATTGTTGTCGAAGTAAATATTGCAGAAACAGAGCTTAGAAGGCAGATTATTATATACCTGTGCGAATTCAAGGCCGAGTGCATCCTCAGCAAGGAAGGACAGTTACATTGAAGTGCTCTGCAACCTGTGCATGGTGTGATATCTAGACCTTTGTAAGAATGAGCATTGCGGAGTTAATATCGTGGTCAATTAAATTTTCTTAAAGCCGTCGCCGAATCTTGAGTAAACGTTGTGAAGAAGTGGGCATATGTATAATAAAATTTTGTGTGGCCAGTTGAGTGATGATTTGAGCATGGAAGAGTTGTGCGCATAGGAGTGGGGTGAACAAATAACTGTTTGATTGTGGAGGATACTGTGTGTAATGATGTTTTCGCATCAGTTTGTTTCTTGTGAACGACCGCTGAAGAAGAAGAATCTAAAATAATTTTCTGAAGGTTAAGGCAAAATCTTTTGCTTATGTAATTCAGCCCAAATTCTGGTGATTCCAATTTTGAATAGTTTGATTAGTTGAGACTACCACTAGAATCAATGAACGTAAAGGATTATACTTTAGGGATGATGCCTGAAAATAGAGATTGAATACACTATTAGATGTGTTGGTCGGTTCGATGCACAGCAAATTGGCACCAGTAACATTCAACGTTTTATTTGGCCTTTTATTGTGATGCACAAGGCTTGTGATGTTTGTTTTTAAAATTGGAAAAACCTAACATGGTCTTCCTTGGCTTGGTAAACAAAGGAAAAATGCCTGGCAGGGATGTTGTCCCTATATCTGTCGTTTCAAATTCCTAAGGCAGTGGTAACGCATTGGAAAACTTACGTTTCCACTCAGCTCTTTACGTATGTGTGAATTCTCAACATTTAATTCTTTGATTTTGGCGGTGTTTTGCCTCTTAAGAGTGAAGCAATTGCGTCCAACTGATCAGGACTCCATTCTTCCTCATTATTTACTCTTGACTCCGACTCTTCATCATAATCTGATGTATCTGAGAATTCAGAATCCAAATGCTGTTTAGTGTCGAGCCCATCAAGATCCCAAGGTTGCCCATTTGAGTTACAAATCAAAGTTGCATATTTTTTCTCCGACTTTAAGACTTCAGCTTCTTGTTCTATTTCTGCCAAGCAGAGGAAACCGTGATATTTTGCGGCATTTGCGTCAGTTAAATTCTCCGAAACCCAATTTGATTTTGAGAAAAAATTCATCTAGGCATTCAAGGTCGCATGGTCTAGAATATGTGAAAGATGCCCAACGTGCAGAAAATATGCAAATCATTCCTTTTTCCAACTATTATTCTGCTTTCTGAAGAAATTTAAAACACCGAGCTGCCTGCTGGTGCGTGTGAAGGGACAACAACAGAAAATCGTGCCCTCTCCTGCCATTCTTTACTTCTGTGATGACCGTGAGCACTGAAGAGACACCGGAAGGCAGACTCTCCCCTGTGCAAGCTCACATTGCTGCTGTAACTTCATTTTCTGGGACTGTGTGCCAATTCCAGGATCAAATCTGGGCCATATTGCTGGTGTACAAAGTCTGTGTCTATGTGAAGAAAGAATCGAAGAGCTGAGCTAAATAAACAGGTTCCATCAGCCTATGCTCCTTCTCTAATTCGCTGCTATTAAATGCCAGAAGTTGCGTACTTTCCAGAACTTATTTTCTTGTGGAAATGTGTGGACTGTATGATAAAAATTGCATATATCAGATGTATATGAATTTCTGGCATTAAATATATCAACCAGACTCTTGGACTAAAATAATTATTCCCACGTACTTCAAATAATTATTCGATACTTGCATTTCTATAATTCGAAAGGAAGATAATCCACAAGGGTATTGCCTTTTGATAGCCATCATTTCTGCTTTGAAAGTGATTATGCTGGGGGATTTTTGGGAATGACAGAGTTCAATGTTCATAAGAATTGGGGACTGTTTATATTCTTTAAAGTTGCAGCAATTTGGCATTATTTAGGAGTTCAGTGGAAATTGTTTCAAGCCAAGACTATCCTTTGTAGATCGAATTGGTGTATATTCTTAAAGGTTGTTCATATCAGAGATTGTCATTGAACTAGATTGAAGTTGTTGCCAGGACAAGTTCCCTTGGATTCAAGGCTGGTACAGGAAAATATCTTTTTGAGGCCTAAATTGCTTGTAGCTTTGTTGGAAGTTAAATTCTCAGGTGAATTGAAGAAAATTCAGTTTTGAATGAGGAGTCTATTTTCTGGATATCACCATTCTTTGTGTGTTGAATCTATTGCAAGCTGATTGATTTGAAGTTGTTGCCATAAGTTTATATAAAAGAGCAATTGGTGTCCATCTTTTCCTCATTGTTTTACTATTTTTTGAGGTTAAAAATGGCTCCAATTGGTGTAATATTAGAGTTAGTGGACAATCTAATACTCTCTACTATGGATAATACAGTCAAAATCAGCAAGGATTTTCTCACCGATATTCATAGTTGTTTACAAGATGTACATGAAAAGATTGACTTTTTACAACTTGAATCTCAGCTTCAGCAAGAAGAATTAAAACAGAGGAGTCATCATTCTAAACATGTTTCTATTCAGAACATTGAGACTGCAACCCATCAGAAGCAAGTCAATAAAGCAGATTTAGTATCCAATAAAGCAGCAATTGTACATGTAGATGCAGAAACTCAGTGTGCACTTCCCAAGCCCATCATCAGACCTTGGGAACAGCTTGTCCACAACAAGCACAGAACTGGTCTTGGATATGACAAGGACTTGTCCTTTCATATTCCAGACTATGCCAAGCCCATTCAGTTTCAGAGTGCTAGATTCATTCATGACAGTTCACCTGCTCCTCATGACAGTTCACCTCCAGCTGTTCCAGACTCTGCCCCTCTTCCACAGCAACAACAACATATTGTGAAATGCCAACACTGTGACCGAGTTGGCCATTTGAAAGATCACTGTTTTGATCTTCATCCATGTAAGCACTGTCATAAAACCAGTCATTCTTCACACAGATGCTTCAGAAACAAACATCCTGCAAGAACGAAGATTCATCTTGGATGGATCGCTTCTTGGCAATGGGCATCAACAGCCAAGAAGATATTCCAAACACATGTCAGAACTTGTTCCAGAGTATTGAACAGTCTTGCAGTTGAGTTTTCTCCATCATCTCACCTTGTATCTGACAGGGGGGGAAATGATGGTCATCTACAAGTTTCAAAGTCACATCAAGCGAACCTGAGCCACAACCTGCCACACCAGTTTCAGAGTTGTAGCCAGAGACAAATATGCCCATGAGCATGCCCTCAGTTGGCAGTCTGGGATACTTCCTCTAGCAGAAGACTTCAGCTTCTTGCCAGTTTTGGAAGAATTCCAGGAACACAATTGAGAACACTTCCTCTAGCAGAAGACTCTAGCTTCTTGATAGTTTTGGAAGAGTTCCGGGAATTGCATTAAGCATTCCAGAGTTGTTGCTCATCCTTAAACCATCACAGGTTGAGACTTCCCTTTTCAGGTTGAAGTTCTCCCTTTTATGCGGGGTGAGACCTCCCTTTCATGGTTGAAGGTTTCCCTCTTTAAAACAATAGGATCACTTCCTCTAGCAGAAGACTTCAGCTTCTTGCCAGTTTTGGAAGAGTTTCGGGAACTGCACTAAGCGTTCCAGTGTTGGTGGTCATCCTTAAACCACTGCCCTTTATACCAACATTTCATAGAGCACATTCAGCCTAGTGCTGCCATGCATATTTGCACATTTTGTATTACAGCTCTCTTCTTGGACTCATACATAACCCTTCGGATTAACGGGGGGAATGTTGGACACCTAATCCTCAATGGGTTAGTGTGGAAGCCGAATGGACAAAAGGAGTCCAAGAGACCTTGGGATGTGAAACCCAACGGTCACCACATGTACTATAAATGTATATCTCTTGTTAATAAAAATTGTACTTGCATGTTTTATCTTTCATATTTCTGGTTGCCCATGTGTGTTTAACAGTCCCCTCCACACCAAGTTAGCCTCAAGGAGACCAAGTTGGCCTCAAATTGGAAAATTTGACCTCACCAGAAGCGTATATATTGGAGTAGTTAGAATTCATTTGGAGCACTCACTCTCTCACACACAAGCTCGATATTGGAAGAAAGAGTTTTACAAGTGAAAAGTAGGAAAAGAAGGCTAAAAGAAGTGTGAAGTTGGAAAAGATGGAAGAAAAAAGAAAGTCTGAAATTTTGGGCTATCTATCTCTCTCTCATGTGAATTCCTCTAGGAGATGGAAGTCTCTCTTGTCGAATTCAAAGGTGTTGCTGCTACTAGTGATGCCAGTTGTTGGGTCGAAGTTGCTGCTGCAAGTTGTGCTTGCAAGGTCAAATTTGTTCCTGAAGCATTATCATTTGCAAGAAGGAAGAAAGGGTTTAGTTGGTGTGGAGGAATTCTTTGTTTAGGTCAAGAGTCTTGGATTATCTTAAGAAGTTATTAAGGAAGAGTTATTGATTGGGTTTTCACCTAGATAGGGGTTTTTCCCTGGATGTGCGCCTATATCTTCTGTCTGTGATCTTTTTTCTATTAGTTTTGATAATTGTTTGATGAACTAAAAGATAAAAAGAATAACATAAAGATAAGAGTGTCATAAGTAATTATATATATAAAGAAAATCTTTCTTCCTTTCTGATTTTCTAGCACCCAAAATTGTGCAATGTGCTCACTCAGTGCTCATCCCTTCAGCCTGCCACACTGACCCTTGGAACTACATTGTTTGTCCCCTCGAAGCAGCCTGAAATGCACACAGCTCAGTCTCAAGCCTCAAGACTCCCCTTGATTACTTGAACTGCACAACTTCGCACTCACTGGGCCCCTTTCCCAACCCTCCATTTGGTTCCGGCTCAGTCAATGAATATGTATGCACAATCTTAGGCAAGGGTGTTTCAAACTGATGTCATATCATCATGAGTGAATTGCATACATAGGTACCTTATTATTCCATGGCGAGATGATGAAGAAGGATAAGAAGGAGTGAAACATGTGGAAACACCACCCTGTAATTGAGTACGAAAGTTGATCAAACAAGAGAAAGCAAAGGGACACCAGTTTGTGATCACCATTCAAGACTTGAGTTCATTTTAGATCCCTTTTCACCAAGACATGTGAAGGTGAAAAGAAGAGCATTATCAACCAGACCTACAACACATAGTAGCAGCAATGGCTTGACATTACCACATCATCATGAAGTATATGTTAGTAGTGTCATGTCACGTCATTTCATGAGTTTTCACATGCCACGCCATTGTGGTTAATGATGTAAATCATGTTTTAACACATATTTAATTAAATTTGGAATTAAATTGTGGATCTAGAATTTCAAAATAACCAAAAAACTCAATTATAGTGATGTCCTCGTAATAAAAATTTTCCAATTTTAATGAAATATGTGTTTTTTGAAAATGTATTGTAAAGTGGAAATCGAAAGGACATGTATGGAATATGAAGAGTCATTTAAAGTGAAAAGTTATAGGAATTCAAAAAGTCATGAAGGTATATGAAGAGTCATAAGGTAGGTGAAGCATCACGTCCTCATTGTTATATATACACCCTCATTGGAAGAGAAAAGGAAGTTTCACCTTGGCTCCTCCCACAAGGCATTAGATAGGTAAGCTAGTTCTTTTGAGGAGTAAGGAGTGGCTCCAACACCCCACTATTGGGGCTAGTGGTGTTCATTTCATACATGTGTCTTGGAAATTTTACTTAATATAAGAAGCCTATATTAGGTGGGCGGACCTACCTATGGTTTTGTGCATGAATTTCACACATGGTTTTGGGCATGATGGTTTTTTTCCCATGGTATTTTGTAGATCCAGTCAAGGGAACTATGGCTATGTTCTAATCCAGGGTTAATGGATATTTGTAAGACTATTATGTGAATATTTCTAGTTCATGTTTTCTTTCATCTCTTCCAAAGAAGTTTAATTATTTTGGTTATTTTGGTACGTATCATATTGGTAATGTGTTGTAACTACTATTATCGTTGTCACATCCTCGTGGACTATTTCGTGGGGTATTAGACCGATCTTCCTTGCTACATAGGTTGCAATGACCGTATCATCTCTATGGACTATTGAACTTGATGTTGTATGAATCTCTATTTTTCATGTGTGTCTCTACTAGGGTGGTACTACTACCTCTCCCTTCAAGGCTCACCTTCCCCCCCTCCACAGTGAAATAACTTTGACACACATACGATTGAACACTCAACAGGCACACCCCCTTTCTTTTTGAAAGTGCATTCGCATTCCTCTCTCTTGTTGATAGTTAGAGCCAAGGCATATCTTTAAGATAACAAGCAATCAGAACATATTCTGGATGGGGCTCCTATCCCAAATGGTGTGAGGTATAATTTGGACCACATGTCGGGGACACCCCTTGAATGTTGGCAGGTCTAGCACTATCAATATTTCTAGCACTAGAAGGAGGGCAAGCAAATTTTTATGGTTGATAACCTCACTAACCCGAATATTAATTCCTCTGGTCGAGGAAATAACATTCCCAACAGCTCCCCTGTGCACATTCCTGAAGTTGGTAGTTCTTCTCAACCTGAAACTGTGCAAGCTTATGAAGCCTCTTACGATCAGATCCAAGCCATCCGCCCCATCACCCAAAAGTTTGTGGGAGCTATTCGATTGATACCCGGAGTAGATACTCTTCCATATTTCCCAAAGAAGAACCAAACCACTCCCACTAGGATAGTGGTCTCAACAGTTGAACAATTGGTTCTCGCCACCCTTGAAGATTTAGTAGATTCGCAAGAAAACACAGAAAAACTAGAACAACCTTCAACCTTCGACGGTGGTGACGGGGATAATGTAATTGTCTCGAACGATACTTTTCATGGGTTAGGTGGTGAAGAAGAAGAAGAAAAAAACAAATCATATTATGATGAAGAAGGTGAAATAGTAATGGAGACATGGTAGACCAAGAACTAGACTATGCTGGAATAAGGAATTACTGGGGGGGGGGGGGGTGAATCAGTAATCGTGAGGTTACTAAAAAAAGTTATGAATATGTTTTTAGTTCTTTCCTCTACTGTCTATTATTTATGAGATTTATGAGAGAATTCATAAATAAATCAAATGACTAGCAAGAGGATACATTCATATGCACATACAATCCATCACATGAGTAGCATACACATATTGACATACATATTTTCACGTGGAAACCCAAAGGGAAAAAACCACCAATATGTTTGTTTTTATGATGTAAATTAAGCACCTACTTAATTACATTAGTTTGTTTGTGAGAACCCACTCACAGGAGGCACTGACCCCCTTAGGATAGCAAGCACCTACTCACTGAGAGGAACCAACCTCTTATGAATGCAAGCCACCACCTTCTCTTTCCACTGTTTTATTTTTCATACAATTTTCAAACTAAAAATAGAGGCACATACAAATATAGGGAAGTACCAAAAGGGTTTACTACAAAATCAACTTCTTCTCTCAATTCACCTCTATTTTGCAGTCTCTCTTTGCCTCACACAGTAGCTCCTTATTATATGCACTTCTATGTTCTATTCCACAGGATCTCTACAACACACTTCTCCAGAACAACAGTTGGCCCTTTGCTTAGCTCACACACACTATGCTCTCATTCTTTAGCACTTGCAACAATACTCTATTCCCCCAAATTCTCCTAATGGAAATCATTGGTTTTGTTCATCTACTACACATTGTTCAATGTTACCCTTCCTACATGTTTCCTAACTTCATGTGTACCTTTGTGTAGCTCTTCCATGTTGCTATTGCATATTATGCTACCGTATAGATACCTCATTAAATTCTGAATATGGGCACCTGAGCGCTTTACTGACTCTTTGTTTGGTTCTTCATGCTGAGAATTATTTCTCAGTCAATATTACACACTTCAACCAAGGTTTTGTCCTCTCTAAGAACCAATCTCCTATCCCCGAGGCTCTCCATGATTATTCATGGTTCTTTGAGCTTGACTATACCTTAGGATGGATTCTCTATACTTTAGTTAATTCATTAAGGCATGTTTCAACTCATGACAATCCTAATACTTCATCTTGTGCAACCGTAGTCCTCTTTATCATAGCCACCTACCTTCAAAAGTCGCCATTGATTCCATCAACCAACCTCTTATGTGCTCATTTACTCGGCTGCCAACTCAACCATCCTTCAACACCTATGTGCTACAATTTCGAGGCTTCAACATTTCGTAACTTTTATTAGAAGAGACATTATGAAATTGAGGGGTTCTAACTGGCCTTCATCCCCTTCTTCTTAGCTCATTTTAGCATTACACACCATAGGACCATGTTCTGTGACTGGGGATCATTCTCCTCTCTTCAGCAGTATAGGATCTTCCCATATCATAAATTTTGTTAAAAAATATGTTACGAAATTATGGGGTCATGGGGGTCCAAGTCCCTTCATGCTTAGCCCATTTCTTTTTTTTTATATATGACTAGGAGTTGTCACCAACAACTTAACTTCTAGGTGCTAAGGCCTCTAGATCCTGCTGGTGGGCAATCTTCCTTTGTTGACTTCTCTCCGCCATTGGTTCCTTTAGCCTCCTCGACCAAGAGCCACCACATTAGAGCTCCACATATCAGGACTTCCTCTCAATTCAATTAAGGAGGAGTTCTAAAATCTTCAGCCTCTGAAATATATCCCACGTGGCACCTTCACAGCACTTTGTGTTAGGGTCTTCCCTATGCCCTTGGTTCTCTCCGTCTCCTCATGACCACATGCTAATTACCATCGGATCTCCTTTCATCGTAACCTTTTTAAAAAAAATTATAAATGAGTTCTTATGTTTCCTTCCTCTAAAATACTCCATAGCACTTGGGTGCTAGGTCTCACTCTCCATCCTTGGTTCTCTAGGCTTTATGACCAAGTGCAAACAATATTCAAGCCCTTGGCATCAGAACTCCTACCAATTTTAAATACAATGGAGTTATGATAACTCCAACCTCCGAAATACCAACATGTCAGATGACATCATACTCTCATCATCATCCATGTCAATGTTAGATGGAAAATCACATGTCACCAGGTGTTCTACCATAGGAGAGAGAAATGGTCATGTCAACCCTTGGTTTCGCAACGAAAACATTTTTTAATCCTGCTCTGCATCCCTTAGTGCTTTTAAAAAGAACTTCATCAATATCAACAGCCCCATGTATCGTAACTTCTCAAATTTCAATTGTTATGAAGTTCCTAGGTTTCAATCACCTCAACCTTCTAATATTTCGATATCTACCTGCTCCAAGGTTTTGATGTGCCATCTGCTCCATCCTTCGATATTATGTCACCAGGTGTTCTACAAGTGTTCTACCATAGGAGAGAGAAAGGGTCATGTCAAGCCTTGGTTTCGTAACGAAAGCATTTTTTAATCCTGCTCTGCATCCCTTAGTGCTTTTAAAAAGAACTTCATCAATATCAACAGCCCCATGTATTGTAACTTCTCAAATTTTAATTGTTAAGAAGTTCCTAGGTTTCAATCACCTCTACCTTCTAATATTTCGATATCTACCTGCTCCAAGGTTTTGATGTGCCATCTGCCCCATCCTTCGATCTTATGGTGGCCCTATCTCTGAGGTTCTGATGGCCTACATTTCAAAACCCTCAAGACTCCAACCAATGATATTCCTTCCTCCTGAGTTCCCAATATACTGCCATGTGCCTCAATATTTTGGTCTTCTGAGGACTTCAAGACCCTAACTTCGACAGTCAAGAAATTTTGATCCAGGAGGCCAGTTCTATACTTCCGCATACCATTGGGAAGATATTTCAAAGCACTAACCAACTGTCCTGATTCCAAGAGTATTTGAGTTAATCTCTTAAGGAATAATATCATCCAAATTTTGGGCCTCCAAACCACCATAGTCATTTTTTTATGGCTTCTCCAGTAAGCCTGCTACTTGTTGTAGTGGCTACAATCACACTCCCAAATGTTGGCTCGCATGCAAATTTCGGAGCCTACCTTGGATCTTGTGATTGATCATCCTTGGTCACTTGTTGGTAAGTTGATGATCTCAAGCTTCTCCTCCTTGACCTTAAGAGTTGTTCATGTTCTCATCTTTATGCAGCATGTGTCATCTTGGGCATAGAGATTGTGGTTTATCATGCAAAGGGAATGTTGTTTCGCTTCAAGGGAAATATTATGTGTAGGATTTGTTTTCATTACATAGATATTTTTCACACTCACTTCACGCACACTTGTCATGAAGGTTTTGGCATCAAGGAGATTATGTTTTATACATTCTGGATGGCCTACGTTGTATCCATAAGTGTACCTGAGTGATCATAGGTGAATCATATCACTTTTTACATATGTTTCATGGATCTCACACTTAGTCAATTTCCCAAGCAACCTAGTCTCATCCAGCTTCCTAGAATTGTGCACTTTGCTTCTGCAACCATCAAGCTTCCTCCCTTGACTGTTGGAACTCCATAATGCACAGAGACCCCAACATCCCTTGGCATCTAGAACTATGTAGTGGTTTCTTCTAGTGTCCTTCCCCCAGCCAAAGCCCACTATCATCAGAAAATGCACAGTATTGTCCCTCGACTACCCAGTCTTCCTTCCAACCTGAAACTGTACAGATGTGTCCTCTTGGAACCCATCCCGCAGTAGTGCCTTGCATCCAAAAACTGTGTAGTATTTCCTCCCATCTGCCCAGGCTGCACTGCACTCAGAATTTTCACAAAGGTGTCCTCCCAGGACCCCCATCCTGCAGTAGTGTCCTATGCGTCAAAACTGCATAGTGTTGTTGAAGCTACCCTATCAATCTTACATGCAGAAACTGTGCAGTTGGGCCTCCCAGGGCCTCCTTCCGGCTGCAATCACTACTCATTGAAGTTGTGTTGATCTACCTCTTAGTGACCACAGGAAAAGGTGACATGCTAATATCACTCCCAAGGAGTTGAGGAGAAGGACTAAGAAACTAAGTTATGGAAAAATATCAGGACTGAATGCAAACTTCTTCAGATGAATGATCATCTCGAGGGTAAGTATGGTAAGTAAATAACACCTTTTTAAGTACACCTTTTAGTTGATTTTGGAGGACTTCTTGTTATTTTGATATCATCCTGTCTTCAGTAACATGCATGTATGCAAACACAAAAAAGTCATTTCATGTGTTTCGTCTACATGTCTTGCTTCCTTTTCTCTTGTTTGACCAATTGTTGTCTTCGGCATGTTGATTTCCATGTCATTCTTGTGACCTTGATCTAGTGATATCGAAGGTTTTTCTTTGTGTGTATAAGTCGTGTTCGCTATGTAAACACCTGTTGCACTCACACAGAATGTTGAAAGCACTGTCACACAAGTGTCATCACTGTCGTCCGTAGGTCTATCCGAATTGTCGCACTTGTCACTTTCACCATTAGATAGTCCTATAGTCAGCCACACTGAGCATACATTGTCTTGTGGTTTGATGTGTCTTGTCATCCAGTCATGTTGAGTGTGTGTTCACAAGGTCATGTATACATGAGTTCACATGATCACACAATCAACCATTTTTGTCGAATATCTGTCAATCAGACCACCCTCCATCAGCTAGACCTCCATTGAGATGCACTGTGTAGTATCAACCCTCAATGACCAAGCACTGTTGCCCAAAACTATGTAGGGCTTGAAGCTACCCTCCAGGTAGTCTACACTGCACAATCCTAGAATCAACCTAACTGACTGTCACCTAGACAACGCAGAAGTTGACTAAGAAGCCATCTCAATCTGCACTTCCTGCAAGCTTATCCATGAAGCCTCTCGTTGTTCAATTGGAGAATTTGACTTGAGAAGTGACCCAAGGCTACACTCATCCCAAAAACTACGTAGAAGCTACCAGCTTGCCTACCTACACTGCTTAAAGATATTACACAAACATGAGGGACAGGAACCTACTTCGTATCACTGCACTGTCTCTAGAAATTGTGTAGTTTTGTCAGGCAATCCCCTTGCTGACTTAATCTCCACTCCTCTTGAAAATTGCACATTTTTCATGGAAATTCCACCTACTACCCAGCACCCCACTCAGCCTAGAATCTAGGGAGACATGTCCTGCTTGACTTCTTCCCAGATCTACATAGTTCTGACTAGCATGCTCCTGCAGCGCGAGCCCGACCTCCTCTAGAAATTTGCACAGTTTTCACTGCCAATACCTCCTGCTCCACGCACTACCTTCCTCGAAAAAACTGTGCAATTCTGCCTCCTATCTGAGCCAGATCCCGCAAATGTCACTATTGTCCTGGACTACTCAACTCAACCTCTCAGTGACCTCTACATAATTTTTCCCGATATTGTCCTGGGGCCTCACATCCTAGCCTAACATGTGCTCTATGTTGTTTCAGAGCCTTGCCCTCTCTCCTAGTCACATGCACCCAGAAATGAAAGACGATGCATCATGGTAGACTAGGGGATTTCTAGATTTGATGTTGTCTTGTCATGGGTGATTGAAAAAACACTTGCATGGATGAGACATGGCACGATGACAAATAGGATGAACAAGGACTGCATGCCAAAAGACTTCCTCGCAGTTGGACGAACACACGAAGCATACCAAGTAGAAAGCGAAGGAGACACATGCACATGCATTAACCATCAAGCGAACACCTAGACAACTGAATACTCCACACACTTTTCCATGCAGAGGTGAAGCTATGGTACACCACGAGCACACTCATCACTTAGTAGCATAATAGCTCAACATGAACAGCACAGCCAACATGTGCATACCAGCAGTGTCATGTCGAGTTGTGTCATGAGATGCCTCGACCACATCACTAGTTTGGGTCATAACTGTGTAATCAATGTAATGTAATGTGGAAGTCCAAGAGACCCACAGATGAAGTCAAAGAGTCATGTAAGTCGAATAGTCACGCAGGAATATTGTTCAAATCTTTCAGAAAAACCACATGGAGAACATAGGGTCGACGCGTTTCGAACCTAAATCAAGGTTCATCATCAAGACAAGTATGAGGGGAAAGATTAACTGACAGAAATTTATAGACCTCAGAGATGAACTGGTAAATTCCAACAGTTAAATAAAAAAAGTGAACGTTATAGGATCAAAGTCAAATCAAATCATTTTGATTTTATTTTAGTTTATTTTATTTTAAATTTTTAAATTTAAAACCAAATTTTATATCATAATTTATTTAAATATTTATAAGTATAATAATAAACTCAT
This sequence comes from Pinus tabuliformis, assembly GCA_031772625.1. Lineage (NCBI taxonomy): Eukaryota > Viridiplantae > Streptophyta > Pinopsida > Pinales > Pinaceae > Pinus > Pinus tabuliformis. The sequence goes on along the minus strand of CM062813.1, from coordinate 255,790,016 downwards.
TAATAATTTTAATTCTATTCTAATATTTGTTAGAAAGAAAAAAAAAAAATATATATATATATATATATATATAATATATATAATATATATATATATATATATATATATAAATTAAAAAAAATAAATAAATAAATAAAATCAAGATATAAAAATATATTTATATACATCAAATAAATAAAGGAATAACTAGATAAAATGATAGATTAAAAAAAAATTAAAAAATTAAAAAACTAATAATAATAATTAAAATAAATAAAATCAAGATATTAAAAAAAATAACTAACTAACAAGGGAGAGAACAAAGAGAGGGGATCCATCAGTTGTTTAACTTCCATCCATCATCCCTATTAAGAGTTTTTTTCCTCTTCTCAATTTTAATGGCTTCTCTTAATTTTCGGAGGTGGAAATAATCAACCCTCGCTAGGAACTTAGAATCCTCTAAAAAAATATGGTGCTTCATTAATTCAACATGTTTGGCTAGAGCAGATGAGCAAGTGCTATAATGCTTAAGGTCCGCCGCGTGCTCCTAAATCCTTTGTCAAATGGAACAACCAGTCTCACGTATGTAGGGGCCTCCACGTGAACATGGGATTAAATAAACACCTTTCATGCATTTGGGATCAATAGGGTCTTTGCTGATCTTAAAGAGATATGAATGGTTTTCAAAGGTCTAAAGGTTGAACCAATCTTTTTCTTTTTAAGAATTCTAGCAATTTTTTCAGTCATCTCTTGGATAAAGGGAAGCTGTACATTAGAGTCCACCCTAACCTGTTTTTAGAATCAAGTCCCCGACTATGTTTTAAAAAGGCTTTGAAACCTTGCAACTTGTTATAACCATTCTTCTTGAAGACATTGAAGAGATGGTTTTTCTCATCCATCAGATGTTTTTCATCCGAAACTTGAATAGCCCTAGTAGCTAGAGAATTGAGAACACCTAGTTTCTGGGCTAGAAAGCGATGATAATGAACATGAAGATACTACTCATGATGGTTTTTCTTATGAAACACTTGGTGGGAGAAAGAACCATCATCTTTTCTTGTAATGAGAACATCAAGAAAGGGTAAGCTTCCATTAACCACACATTGCATGGTGAATTTAATGGAATCAGACTGGTTATTAAGATGTTCAAAGAAAGAATCTAGCTTTTCCCTACCATGGGGCCATGAGTTGAGGCATCATCAACGAATATTTTCCACAATTTTGGTTTAAAACGAGTAGAAGCTAAATCTCTAGATTCAAAGTCTTCCATAAAGAGGTTGGCAACCACAGGAGAGAGGGGAGAACCCATCGCTACTCTACACGTTTGCTCATAGAACTCCCCATAGAAATTAAAGAAGGTCGAGGTAAGGAAAATTTAGACAAGCTTAGCAGAATCAAGATCCATAAGGTGATTGATAACTTTAATAGCTTCTTTAATCAGGATATTCGTGTAAACAGAAACTATATCAAAGCTTACCATAAAATCTTCCGGATCAAATTCAATTTTTTCAACCCATTAACAAGAGAAAGAATCTTTAACAAAGGAACAAGACTTACCTACTAAGGCTTTAAGCTTCTTAGCTAAATACTTAGCGAGGAGGAAAGTAGGCCCACCTATGGTATTGACAATGGGTCTAAGAGGGGCCCCTTCCTTATGAATCTTAGGAAGCCCATAGATCCTCGACGTGAAAGGGTTACTTTCTATAAGCTTGTGACTAATTGAGCTTACATAATTATTAGATTTAATAGCCTCTGCAATAGCCTTAGAAACCTTTTTAATGGGGTTCTTATTAATTTTTCTATAGCTTCCAATGTTGCAAAGGTGATCTAAACATTTTATTCTTGCAATCATCTTTGTCCAAGATCACCACCCCTCCCCCTTTATCAGCTTTAAGAACAACAACCTCTGGGTTACTTTTTTAAGATTTCAAGGCTTCGAACTTCGCCTTGCTAATATTGCTTTTAGGCAGCCTAGCATTTCTCAGAATCATGGAACAATCTTGCCTAATGACATTTTTTATGTGATCTCGTAATTCCTTGATTCCAGATTCAATAGAGAAAATGATCTCCTCAACAAGAATCTTACAAGGAGCTAGAGAAAAATTCAACCCCTTTCCAAGGAGACTATAAATAGGGGGATCAAACGAAAACTTGGAAAGATTAAAAACCCTGTTATTAAAAGAAAAAGTTATATTACTATTATTATTATTATTATTATTATTATTACATAAATAAAATTTCTTATTTTTATAAAAGAAAGGTTTATCATAATTATTAATATTCAATAATTTAAAATTAAGGTCAATGGAATCGGCATCATTGAATGAATCACAATTTACAAACTTCAGGAAGTCGAACAATCACAAGGGTTAGTTTCACCCTTGGCTATATATACCCCTCATGTGTACATGCAACAGGACTTTTCACCTTGGCTCCTCCCAAATAGCCTTCAGAGTCTGTAATTTTTTCTTTCAGGAGCGAGTAGTGACTCCAGCACTCCTCTACTGGGACTAGTGATGTATGGTATACGAATGTGTCTTGGAACTTCCGCTTAATTCAGAATCCTGTCACAGGCTAGCACATTTTCATGCATGCATTGTATTCATTTGTAAGACTATCCTATAAATGCTTGTAATGCATGTTTTCTTAACTTGTACTAGGATATTTGAACTAATTCGGTTATTCTAGTGCATATATTGTTGAAGACATGTTGTAATGGTTGCTATTGTTGTCTTGTCTGTTTGGACTACTCCACCAGACACTAGACAAATTCATTCTTTTAAACTTGTGATAATGACCATTGCACTTGTGTGGACTACTCTGAAGGGTGTTGTACATGTTATTCGTTCACCTTTGTGTATGTGACTGCTGCATCTGTGTGGACTACTCTGCCAGAAGCTACATAGGTCAAGCTGTGTTGTGTGTCTCTAACTGAGTTGGGACTATTCCCTTTCAACTTGAGACTCACTCTCACCCTCTCCCTCTGCAATGAAAGAACTTAGACACAAGTTACACTAAGAACTCACTAGGCACATGAACGTCTTTGTTTGAAGGCTAAGTATACCACTCTCATGTGCTGACAAGTAAGAGCTAAGTCATATCTTTAAGATAATGGAAATCGAGCCATCATATCGGATGGGACTCCTACACCAAATGGCGTGAGGTCTAGTTGGGACTTCATACCAAGGAGATCCCCTAAATTTTGGTGGGTCCAGCACCGTCAACATTTCTGGTGCTAGAAGGAGGGCCAGATGATTAGCTGAGTCCTCACAATATGTCTTGAATATTCGTATACTTATCATGAATAACCACATAATTTCTCTTCCGAAGTGTATGTCTTATGCCAACTACTTTGAAATCTTGGAAGAGCTCTGGAATAACTTGTCACTTAAAACATATAATGGTGAAGGTGGAGCAGCCTTGCTCAGACACACAGTTGGCGTCATTGGCTTCTACAAAAGGCATGAAATCCATGAGGATTACATGACCTACGTGTTTTTCACATAGACGCTTCAAGGGAACCCTCTTCTATGGTGTGCCATGCTTCCAAAAAAAAATATTCACTCTTTCCATCATTTGATCTAGAGACAACCTGTGCTTTCAATCATTTTGACTGTAAAGTGCTCAATAAAGAAATTATGAAATTATGGAAAGCATCTGATGAATCCATTGAACAATTTCACATGCGCTTTCATAATATTTCATATTAATTTCCTGAAGATGAAATTTATTGGAAATTCCTCGATGGAAGATTTAAGTATATTCTTTACATCTCCGAAAATCCACAATTCTTGGAACCATTTGAACCCCTCCCAACATACCTCAGTGTTAGAGCTACCAAATCTATGATAGATGAGGTCGCTGTCACAAGTGATTGTCCATCCTCTTCTCATCAAACAGATCTAGCTCCACAGGGTGAGGCGGGAGAAGGTGCGGACACATCTATTGAATTGTCACATCCTCCTACCCCACCTGATCTCAATGTCTATGCAGATTTGGCTTGAAATCCCACTGGTTGTCACATGGACTCGTCCCTCAACCTACATCGCCGCATTCCATTGATCCTCTATATTGTAATGTGTTGTGTTCTCCCATTCCATACTCCACATCTTGTGTTCACGAGGATCAAGTTCTCGATGGAATTGGTGTTGTGCAGCCAACCTACTTTATCGTTCATGATGAGTGTGTGTGGAATATGAAGAAGAACCCATGGTGAAGGATGACTCCCTTCCACCCATGCCTCATCTGCTCTATCCTGACATCTCTTGTGATTCTACCACTTTCGATTTTCCCTGTGAAAACTCATCTCCAGATGTTTCTACTTCTGATCATTCCCAAGACACGTTGAATGTCAACCTGTCATTACATTGCGGAGAGGACACATCTTCCTCTGAAAATCTGTCCCATTTGTCATCTGCCATTTTTGAAAACACAAAGGGTGAACTTCTTTATTTCTCATCAACCCCTCTGCATGATTCATCAGATCATGAGGATGTCGACGAACATCCCGAATTTCCTTATTGTGGTTGTCATGATCTTTGCACTTCTTCATTTGATCACGATGTTGATTCACTCATTGTTAATCTTTCTAAACCACTGGTCTCCAATGATCTATCTATTGAAGAAGTTGAAACCCCGCAAGTTGTTGAGGATATTTAGCTCGAGCTGATGGTTACATCATGCCCTCGTTGTCCTAAGGTAAGTTCCACTTCCGTTCAAAAAATTTTGTAAACACCCAAGGCTCCTCATCACTCTCTGCTTCACTCTGAAGATCAATCTAATATGCAGAGTTTACTTCCTCCACTCAAACCACATGATCCCATCACTCATCCCTTGGAGGAATCTTACACAACGAGTGCACTTGCAAAGCATAAGTTTTTTGTCTTTCTCATGTTCGCTCGTATGTCATGGTCCAAAGAGTGTGTATGTTTACAGTCTACATGCAGTGCATCGCAACACCTTGGTACATATGCATAATGTTTGTTTTGTGCAATCACCCTTTTCTTTTCTGCGGATGTTTTAGAACTGGAAGCGTGTTGGTCTTTGTTGGTCTATATTTCTTGTTCACTAGTTTACATGCATATCTTTCTTGTTTACCATGCCTTCACCAACATGGGCCAGCCAATGTGCTAGTGGTTGCATTGTAAATATCACCTCACATGAGTAGGTGCATGCACTGTTAGCGTAGGAGTAGGAGTACTCTTTGCTTTCTTGCTTTTCTTTGCTTTTTGGTATTTATGTTTGTTTGCTTGCTGACTTGGTTTGGTTTTCTTGGTTTTATTACTTATTTTTCTTTTGCTTTCTTTTCTTTCTTGTATCTGTAGGTTAGCCTCACATGAAACCGTGTTTGGCTCTATAACAAGCCGGGAAAATCTAAGAGCACTTATACAGCTATCAACATCTAGTTATTTGTTTTCCTCTCTCTTTATGAAGATTTTCTTGTCTTAAATTGATGGTTCCTTGATGGAAAATATGTTCTATTCAGAGTGAGTCTTGGTGAAAACACAATGCTTGCACTATTAACTAGTACTTCCTGCTCTAGTCAGTTCTTTTGGGTTAACCCTTGTCAGCTCAGTCAAGTACAGTAGGCTGAGTGGGAAAACCTTAACAAGTATGTCAGAGGTATATATAACATACTTCTCTAAAGGAAAAACCTCTTCTTCTCTCAATAAGTCAGGATTCCTCTGATCATTACTTGAGTAAGTTTCTAATTAATTAGTTGGTAGTCAGCTTGGGCGGAGAACCTAGGGTTTACTCAGCTCTGGTTATTACCTGCGCCTGCGGCGGTGGGGGTCCTGGTGGCCTCCTGGCTGCCATCGGGTGCATTGCTTCTTCGTCGGGCGGCCAGCATCTACATTGATTTCGGTGCAGGGTCTCGCTGCTTCGGGTGGGCGGATCCGGTAGTTTCGGCCTCGGCTCCTCTATTCCCTTGCGCTGGGTCTTTCTTCATCTTCCACAGCGGGACTCGACCCATTATCGGCCTCGTCTGGTGTTCCCGGGGAGGCAGTCTGCACTTCATCCTCTGCTCATCATCGGCTGTGGTCCGAAGTATTTCTTAGTGCTTTGAGCAGCGCGGCGGCGACTCTTTTTTTCCTCTGGTTCCTCGGCGACTATCTGCGCACCTCCCGACCCTCTAACTTGGCGGCTTCAACAAGGGGTTTGGCCTTTGATTAACCGTGCTGAGCCGCAGAATGGAGACAGGGGTTTCGGACCTCCTGACTTTTTTCGTGGGGGCGAGGTGGCTGCCCTAGCCGCCTCTGCCCCCAAAACCGGCCCGCCTCAGCTCTGTTCGGGACCTTTTGGACTCCCTTGCTGATGCGATGGTTATTTTTTTTGGTTTTTTGCTCGCTACCAAAGCAGCTATGGAGAGTGTTGAGGGATCTGAGGTGTGGAGTCTGTCTCTGCATCGATTCGTGCCGCTTTTCTATGGCTGCTGCTGGTTAGCTTCTTTTCTGGCTTCTCTGGAATTTTGGGTGGTTTTCTTCCACTGGGTTCTGAGGATTTTGGTGGAGAGTTGAGGGGATGGGGGAGGTGTGGCTACCTCGGCTGCTCTCTACCATTTCGTGCCTCTCCCCTCTATTTTTGGCTGCCATTTCGAACTATTACTGCTCATTCCACAGGAGCTATCGTATATTTACTGTTTTTATTTACTATTTTTATTAGCTTGTAAGGGTAGGGGTTCACTCCTGTTGGGGTTTACATACCCTCTTTCTGGATGCCCTGTTGGAGGGCTTTATCTGCATACTTCCCTGAAATATTGGTTATTGTAAGTGGTATACCCACACTACAGCATATGTGTACAACATCTACAACATGTAATTTTCTGAAATTCTGAATTAATGGAAATTACGCGCTCTCTTTCTTCGGAAAAAAAGTCAGGATTCCTCTTCCTCCTCTGATATAAATAAATGCTTATGCACAGTTCTATGAAAAGAAAAAATGAAAAATGAATAAGGTGAAAGAAGAGAAAGGATTCCTACACAGATGGGTCATACAAGTAACTCCATCGGGGTACTGACCAGGCTTGCTAGAAACGAAGCGATGCTTGTGTTCCTGCGTGACTCCATCGGGGTACTATCCAAGCCTGCTCACAGTGGAGCAACACCAGAGATGAAATTTAAACTCTGTCAGTTATATTACTTGTGCATCAATATACCCCTCATCCCCACTCAAATAACTAAGTTGAATTGGCTTGGAATGTGTGCTGACTGATTAAGAGAATGGTAGGGACTACATCTTTCACACAACCTAGTGTTGAAGCCATCACGATCAAAGAAGCGAACAATGCTTCCGAAAGGGTTAGAATCGCTTTTCACGAGACAAGGTCCATATAGAGATGCGGAGTTTTACTAGTGTGTCGCCAATATTGTAGTGGCTACAACCACCTTACAAGATTTTGGCTCGCATGAAAATTTCAGAGCCTACCTTGGATCCTGTAATCAATCATGGCCACTTGTTAATAAGCTGATGATCTCAAGCTTCCCCTCCTTGATCTTAAGAGTTGTTCATGTTCTCATCTTTATGTAGTATGTGTCATATTGGGCATAGGGATTGTGGTTTATCATTCAAAGGGAATTTTGTTTTGCTTCAAGGTAAATCTTGTGCATAGGAGCTATTTTCATTAAATAGACATGTTTTACACTCACTTCATGCACACTTGTCATGAAGGTTGTTGCATCAAGCAAAGTATGTTTTATACATTTTGGATGGCCTACATTGTATCACTAAGTGTACATATGTGATCATAGTTGAGTCCTATCATTGTTTACATTTGTTTCATTGATCTCACACTTAGTCAATTTCCCAAGCAACCTAGCCTCATCTAGCTTCCTGGAACTGTGCAATTTTCTTCTGCAACCATCAAGCTTACTCCCTTGACTGCTAGAACTCTGCAATGCACAGATTCCCCAACATCCCTTGGCATCCAGAACTGCGCAGTGGTTTCCTCTAGTGTCCTTCCCCCAGCCGGAACCCACTATCATTAGAAACTGCATAGTATTGTCCCTCAGTTGTTCAGTTTTCCTTGCAACCTAGAACTGCGCAGATGTGTCCTCCAAAAACCCATCCCACAACACTTTCTTGCATCCAGAAACTATGTAGTATTTCCTCCCAAATCCCCAGGCTACATTGCATTTAGAAGTTGCGCAGAGGTGTCCTCCCAAGACTCCCATGCCACATCAATTTCTTGTGCCTCAAAACTATGCAATGTTGTTCAAGTTGCCCTATCTATCTTGCATGCAGAAACCACGCATTTGCGCCTCCCAAGGCCTCATTTCAGCAGTAGTCACTACTCGTTGAAGTTGTGCTGATCTACCTTTAAGTGACTATAGGAAAAGGTGACATGCTAATATTACTCCCAAAGAGTTGAGGAGGACCAAAACACTAATTTATGTAAAAAGATCAGGATTGCATGCAAACTCTATCAGATGCATGATCATATCAAGGGTAAGTATGGTTAGTAAAGGACACCTTTTGAAGTACACCTCTTAGTTGAGTTTGCAGGTGATGGCCTACTAGGTCTATACTCCACAATCAGTAGCCTTAAAACACTAAGACTACAGTACAAGTCTTAACAAAGAGACTTCAACCCTTCCTATCCCTCACTCTCTGATTAAAACTACACTCATATCAGTTATACATAAATAAGGAAGGAATGGTTTTCGGAGTTTTTCGCTATATGGAATACCTAAATGTGATTAAGAGAACACATGAGTATGTTGACCCTCTATTTCTCGAACTTCTATCTCAAAATATTTTTGACCAAGCGCTGTGCTTCTAAGTGAGGATGGCAAACTTAATTTTTCCTAAAAGTTGGTGAAAAAAACAACCATGAATTGCCCGACACTTCTGTAGGCTGGTGCAACCCTTCTTTCACCTAGCATGACCCATGGCATGACCCATCTACTCCTGCGTGACCTTTCTGTCTCAAGCGCGACCCACAATGTGACCTTTCTGTTGTTGGGCGACCTTTCTATTCCAATCGCGACCCACGGGGTGACTCTTCTATTTTTCTGCCGCTAACATATTCCCGAGCTAATTGAAATGACAAGAATCTCATTCAATGTCCCCTAGAGATTCATTTACATTATTGAAACTATGGATGGTCTCCTCTTCCATGGATCCTTGATCATGCTGCTCAGATTTCCCCTGTAGCGTTCTCTAAAGAACATAACGAATTAACTTCCATGCAATCCGATCATTTCAACCCTGAATCAACTAGTGAATATGATAAGGTCACACTACTTAGGCATAAGATCTACCATGACACACTACACAAACACTTGATCTCAGGTCTCACAATCTTTGTAGCAACCCACCAAACGACACTCTATCACTTTATCTTTATCTATGGTTTAGATCGACCTCAGTAAAGGATGCCATGTGCATTCAGACTTCTCCTCTGTGTACTTGGGCTTCAACACGCCTTTCCTAACATTAGATCTTTTCACACATTTCTCTGCCATATTCATTGGATAGAATACATAATCACACTGTCTATGTAACCATGCACACTAGCTCTAATATGCCAAAAAATCAAACATAGTTTTTGTCCTTTCTATTCACATAGCTCATGCACACTCCATTATAACCAAAACAATGATTGATACAATGGAATTCCATTTAGACATATTTTATGCATACAATGTTTTGTTTCTCAATGTGCACACACTTAAGCTCACTAAATTCACTACACACCCTTTCACACAATGTGCACACAACACTCGAATACACAAACATCGAACCATCTCTCAATCACTCCTCAAACAATTTCACTGTTCACACTTCACCACATGCACATAAAAATGTATTTCATTAACCAGTTTCAAATATATACAATACTTGGCCTGATTTCCAACATGGGCATGCAACCGTGGCCTTTCTCTTCACATTCCATACTCACCGCCTCTCCACATGCCCCATTTTCTTACAATTATAGGAATAATTACATAGTTATGGATTATTCTGGTTCCTAGTTCTTCTCCATAGATCTCTCAACTTAAATCTCTCAATTAGTTCCTAAAATCTCTTAATGATCCCTAGAGGATATCAACAACAGTTCTATATCTAAATTGTTCCTTTATGAGCAAATTATACCAAATCTCTCAATCTGCTTTTAACTCAACTAATTTCCTATTCTAGGATCTCCTAATCCCCAAGATTTTTATGAGATCTTCACAAGTCTAACATCTCTTGTATTCTCACATAATTGAGAATATTTATATTTAAAACCTCACACACATATTTATCACTCAAATTATTAAGAATATACAAAATTTACTATTAAGAAATCAAATTCGTTATCAAACATCAAATCCCCTAAGTCAACCAAATATACAATGATTTTCTTGAGCAGGTTGCTCCTACATTAGTAGGACTGCTTGTCATTGTCATATCATCCTATCTTCAGTAACATTAATGTGAGCAAACACAAAAAAAGTCATTTCATGTGTTTCCTCTACATGTCTTTCTTCCTTTTCACTTATTTGACCAATAGTCGTCTTCGGCATGTTGATTACCATGTCATGCTTGTGACCTTGTTCTAGTGATATTGAAGGTTTTTCTTTGTGTGTATAATTTGTGTTCTCTATGTAAACACCTGTCACACTCACACACAATGTTGTAAGCATTTTCACTTAAGTGTTGTCATGGTCATCTGAAGGTCTATCCGAAGTGTCACACTTGTCTCTTTCACCATTAGATAGTCTCGCAGTCAGTCACACTGAGCATATGTTGTCTTGTGGTTTGAGGTGTCTTGTCATTGAGTCATGTTGAGTGTGTGTTCGCAAGGTCATGTATACACAAGTTCACTCGCTCACACACATAACCATTTTTGTCAAAGATTTGTCGACTGGACCACCCTCCATCAGTTGAACCTCCGCTGAGATGCACTACGCAGTCTCAGCCCTCAGTAACCGAGAAATGCTGCCCAGAACTGTGCATAGCTTGAAGCTACCTTCCAGGAAGTCTGCACTACACAATCCTGGAATCAACTTGGCTGACTGTCACCTAGAACAATGTAGAATTTTCCCAAGAAGCCATCTGAATCTGCGCTTCCCGCAAGCCTATCCATCAGGCCTCCTGTTGGTTAACTGGAGAATTTGACTTGAGGTGACCTAGGGCTGCACTCATCCCCAAAACTGTACAAAAGTTGTCAACATGCCTACCTGCACTGCCTGAATAAATTGTGCATCCATGAGGGATAGAAAATGACATTGTCTCTGGAAATTACACAGTTTTGTTAGGCAGTCCCCCTGCTGACCTACTCTGCACTCCTCTTGAAAATTGCGCAGTTTTCATGGACATTCCACCTACTGCCCAGCACCTCGCTCAGCCTGGAAACTATGAAGACATGTCCTGCTTGACTGCCTCCTAGCTCTGCACAGTTCTGACTAGCAAGCTCCTGCAACCCAATCCCAACCTCCTCTGGAAATCTACGCAATTTTCACTGCTAGTGCCTCTTGTTGCCTACACTGCCTTCCCCGGAAAAACTGTACAATTCTTCCTCCCAGCTGAGCCAGCTCCCACAGATGTCACTGTTGTCCTAGACTACTCAACCTATCCTCTTAGCAACCTCTACTTAGTTTTTCTAGATAGTGTCATGAACCCTCGCATCCTGACCTAACATGTGATCTATGTTGTTTCAAAGCCTTGTCCTCTCTCACGGTCACCTACACCTAGAAACGAAAGACAATGCATCATGGTAGACTAGGGGATTTCTGGATTTTATGTCATCTTGTGATGAGTGATTGCAGAAACAGGTACATAGATGAGACATGGCATGACGACGAACGGGATGAACAACGAGTGAATTCTAGAAGACTTTCTCATGTTTGGACAAACACATGAAGCATACCAAGTAGCAAGCAAATGAGACACATGCACATGCATGAACCATCAAGGAAACACCAAGACCATTGAAGACTTCGTGCACTTTGCAATGTGGAGGTGAAGCTATGGTACACCACAAGTACACTCATCACTCAGCATCATAGCAGCTCGACACAAATAGTACAGCCAACATGTGCATACCAGCAATGTCATGTCAAGTTGTGTCATGAGTCACCTCAGCCAAATCACTACTTTGGGTCATCACTGTGTAATCAATGTAATGTAACGTGGAAGTCCAAGAGACCCACAGATGAAGTCAAAGAGTCATGTAAGTCGAACAGTCATGAGGGAAGTCAAACAGTCACAAGGGTCGTTTTCACCCTTGGCTATATATACCCCTCATTTGTACATGCAACAGGACTTTTCACCTTGGCTCCTCACACATAGCCTTGAGAGTCTGTAATATTTTCTTTGAGGAACGAGAAATGTCTCCAACACTCCACTACTGGGGCTAGTGATGTATGGTGTACAAATGTGTCTTGGAACTTTTGCTTAATTGAGAGGCATGTCACAAGCTAGCATGTTTTCATGCATGCATTGTATTCGTTTGGAAGCTTATTCTTTAAACGCTTGTAATGCATGTTTTCTTAACTTGTACTAAGATAGCTGAACTACTTCGTTTATTCTAGTGCATATATTGTTGAAGATGTGTTGTAATGGTTGCTATTGTTGTCTCGTCCATGTGGACTACTTCATCAAAAAATAGAGGGATTCATTCTTGTAAACTTTTTATAATGATCATCGCACTCGTGTGGACTACTCTGTTGGGTGTTGTACATGCTATCTATTCACCTTTGTGTATGTGACTACCTCATCCGTGTGGACTATTCCGCCGAAAGCTACGCAGATCCCATTGTGTTGAGTGTCTCTAATTGAGTTGGGACTATTCCCTTTCGACTTAAGAATCACTCTCACCCTCTCCCTCTGCAATGAAAGAACTTAGACACAAGTTACACTAAGAACTCACCAAGCACACGAACCTTGTTATTTGAAGGCTATGTATACCACTCTCATGTGTTGACAAGTAAGAGCTAAGGCATATCTTTAGGATAATGGAAATTGAGCCATCATACGAGATGGGACTCCTACACCAAATGGTGTGAGGTCTAGTTGGGACTTCATACCGGGGAGATCCCCTGAATGTTGGTAGGTCCAACATCGTCAACACTACTATGATGATTCTCTACAAGATATTGCAGCAACCTTAGGACTCCTCCTAATATTTATATGTCAAACAAGTCTAGCCTAGTTGACATTAATGCCAACACACTTACAGCCACCAGCCATCCATACAATGCCAACTATCCAATAGACGAGATGACTTAGGGCCCACTTGCTCTGTCGAGTGTGTTACACAAAATGTCAAGGCACCTAGTTAAGTTATTAACGAAGTATGACCCTGACAAAGAAATTAAAGAAAAGGACCATCTAGAAAACTTCTACCTACATCTACAAACACTTGAGGTACGTTATGATGATGTTGCACGTAGACTGTTTCTGTGTACCTTAGATGGCAGAGTAGTTGTATGGTATCATAGCCTTCTTAAGAAATTATTTCTTGAGAAATTATCTTATGATAAAACCCCTGCCATGCTTTTGAAAGAGTTGGGAAATCTCAAGATGGAGTAGAAAGAAAAGGTGAAATATTTCAATCCGAGTTTTAACCACATCTTGAACAAATTTCCTCTAAACACAAAACCTCATGACTCCATCACAATTGACTATTTCACATCCACCCTACCATCAAGCATTGTGCACTTCATGAAAAGAACTGTGAAACCAACTCTAGCTGAAACTTTTGAAGAGGTAATCACAGTTGAGAAGGACCTGCACGCGATTGGAGTCATCGTAGATGATGAACCAAAAAAGGACTCCAAAGACATGAGGAAAAGGTCTCAGGCCTTCATAGGAAAGGTCAAATAAAAATAAGAAATTTATCTTGAGAACTTGACCCATAGTATCAAGTCTCTATCCAATGAGTTGGCAGAATTGAAACAAAGGTCAAATGAGACCACCGTGAGCATAAGCCCTCCCAAGTTCAACTTTCTGAGAAGGACTTCCAACTATGGTAGCAACAACAACAAACCATCCAATTCTGTGAAAATCTCAAGTGTTGTGTTGAATATCGAAAGTATGGGCATGGATCAATACTTTTCATTTCAACAAGAATATCGTTCAGAGAAAAAATTCCCATAGTGGAACCATTGTATGAATGCTTTGGCTACACACTTTATTCACATAGTGCTTACTGATGAGCAGACTGATCTTGCAGAAGAAAAGGAAGAAATTGTTGTGGCCGAAGAGACCCCAAGCACGGGGCATGTGGTGAACACATTCAGTTGTGTATTCACATTTGGAAAGAGAAATGTTGAAAAGAAACCACTGAGTAATGACTCAACCTAGAAGAAAACCACTCGATATAACTTAAGAAGCCAAGGGTCGGCTCCTACATAAGAGTTGACGAAGAAAAAATTGAAAGAACGTTTAATAAAAAATATCAGTCTTCCCATCAACTCAATGTTGAATAATCAAAACAAGTTTGGAAATGAAGTCACAGCAAAAATCACTATCTCAAGCATCAAAAGTAAGTCAATCACTCTGGAAGTAGTGGACAAGTCAACTCCCGTAGACACTTTGGCAATTTCTCTCGCACTAGATTGCAACATAGTTGAAGAAATGAAGAAGTCTCATGCGAATATGTCAATGTTCGAATTAAAAAAGATCATGAGCCAGCGAGACATGCTCCTACACATACTTGGATAGGCCTTCTTAGGAAACGATGCTTCTTCACAAAAGGAAACCAAATCTGGTAAGTCCTCTAGCTCCTTGGAGTTTGTACTTAATGATTTAACATTTGATGTAAACACACTCTACCCTCCATTCCTGTTGACATTTTAAATTTTCAATTATATGTACACAATTTCTTAGTTGATTCTGGTAAATCGGTAAATGTAATGCCCCTATCTGTTGCAAACAAAATCAATGTAAAATAGGATAAAACATATCCATAAATCATTCAGTTGGACAGGACTCTTGTCCATGAAATTGGTGATCTCAAAAATGTGCTTATTCATTTATCATCATATCACCGAGTTCAATTATGTATAAACATAATAATTGTGGACATTTTGAAAGCGTATGGTGTTTTATTGAGGAGAGACTGGTCCAGCAAGTTGTAGGGGTACTTTGTAATGTACTAGTCACATTTGTTGCTTCCGTATAAGGGCATAAATAATTAGATCAGGGTGAACTTAGAGAGGTACATGAAACACACGGTAACTCCCATAGAGGGCTAGAACGAACCAATGGCTTTCACAGATCTTATCTTTGGCAACTGCTTTTTGGAAATTGAATTGGGGTGTTATCTTGCTCAACCATCTCTAGTCACACCAGATATACAATTGGAGCTCCTTCCTATTCCAACTAGTGAAAATGATATTTGTACAGTTAGTAGTAATAATAATAGTAGTACTAGTGTATTATGTAGCCCTTGTACATATGATATGTGGAATTTGTATTTTTATGGTTCCAAAACGCAAGAGGGCTCTGCAGCTAGTTGCATTTTAATAGACCCATGACAGAGAAACATCTAATCTCTAGCCACTTGGAATTTGAGTGCACGAATAACACTGCCGAATACGAAGCAAATATCTTGGGTTTGCAAAGAGCCATCGACCTCAACATTTCGGTTTACGAAGCAATAGGTGACTCAAAAATTATCGTATGATAGGTACGTGATACCATACACTATGTGTCACCTCATCTCAAAGGTTACCAACAAGAGGTATGGCAATTTATTTCACATCAGCAAGCTTTTAATATTATCTTTGTTCCTATAATGCGTAATGTAGTTGCGGATGCATTGGAAAATGTCACTGCTAGGTTGTCACTGCTTAGGGATTATTTTTTTGTAGAGATTCTTTATAAGCCATCCATCCCTGATAATATTACTAATTTACACGTTTTAAATGATGACCAACAAATATTGGAATTCTTGGTGAATGTCAATGTATCCAAAGATATAGCTAGCACAAGAAAAGGAAACCTCATGTCAAAAGGCATGGTATCATTAGAAAAGTTGTATGACTTGCAGAATCACTTCCAAGGGCCAGTTAATGAAAAGACCCATAGCTCAATGTTTTCACACGAGTAGATAAATTTGTGAATAGGAAAGGATCTGAAGTATGTCAATCTTGGTACTTCTTACACAAAATAGGAGTGATAAGCTTTTAAACGCTTATTCAAGTAGTACCAAGATGTATTTGCATGGACGTATGACGAACTCAAGACTTTATAACATGTGAATTATCTAACATGTAATTCCAATCAAAGAAGGGGCTAAGTCGTTCCAACAAAAGCTTTGGAAGGTAAATCCTACAATTGAGCCTCTCATTAAAAGGGAGTTAAGGAAGTTTTTGGATGCTCAGATCATATATAAAGTCTGACATTCTACCTAGGTATCAAACTTGGTCTCGGTAAGGAAGAATTTCAGGGAAATCCTCTTGTGTGTTGATTTCCACAACTTGAACCGCACCTCGGACAAAGACAACTACTCATGTTGTCTATGGAATAGATTATACAAACAGTATTGTGGTCAGAAATGTTTTCTTTATTGGATGGGTTTTCAGGATACAATTATGTTCTAGTCTCAAAGGTTGACAGACTTAAAACAACATTCTACACTAACCGGGGTACATTCAAATTCAAGAGAATTCCATTTATGTTGATTAATGTTGGTGTGACATTTCAACACGCCATGGAAATTGTATTCTGTGGATTGATTGGACAAAGCGTGGTCATCTATCTTGATGATGTCATAGTGTTTTCTAAGAAGAGATCTGACCACATATGTCATTTGAAAAAAAAATTAGCAATGTCGTAACTATGGGATATCTCTTAATCCCAAGAAGAGTATTTTTGTAGTCTCTGAGGGTAACCTCTTGGGCCACATCATTTGGAAAAGTGGGATTAAAGTATACCCAAAGAGGGTCAAAGCAAGTACACATGTTCCCTTCCCAGTGAACAAGAAAGTTATGCAGTCCTTCCTGGGGAAAATCAACCTCCTTCGTAAGTTCATCTACAATTAAACTTAGATTATCAAGCCAATACAAGAGATGGTAAAAAAGGATGCAATCTAGCGATGGGATAAAATGGAAAAGGACACATTTTCCCATATCAATCAAGCTATCACAGATGCACCTGCTCTATATGGCCCATATTTCAGCAAATATTTTCCAGTCTACACCTTTTCTTTTAACACTTCTCTCACCGTTGTGCTTACACAAAAGGATGATCAGAACAACGAGCAATAAATATTCTTTATGAGCGCTACTCTTCAAGGACATGAACTCAACTATGCCTCCTTTTATAAACAATCTTACGTAGTATACAATGCGGTGAATAACTTTCAGCCCTATCTTTTAAAGAATCATTGTATCATTTTTGTTCTGCACCCAACGGTCAAATCATAAGTTTGTTCAACAAGAGCTGGGTGAGAGAAGGGCAAACTAAATGACCAGGTTATAGGAGTATGATTTAGAGTTCAAACCAATTTATGCAATCAAGGGCCATGGTCTATGTCGGCTAGCAGCAGAAGCAGTAGATGAAAAAGAAGAAAATTCCTCTAGATCGAAACAAGAAATTGTATTGTACAATGTAGACCGAACTTCTCTCACTATTATCATAGACTCTTGGTATGCAGATGTGCACCAATACCTTGAGAATGGCATCATGCCCTCCCATTTATCCACACGACAGAAGAGGACACTTAGACTCAAAGGATTATCTTATCAATTGGTTCATGGGGTGCTTTTTAGAAAGAATCATAATCGAGTATTGCTCATGTGTTTGGAAGTGCACGATTCAGAGAAAGTATTGCATGACATCCACGATGGACCAGCCAGGGGACATTTTTCGGGCAACACAATTGCACATAAAATCATGCGAGCTGGTTTCTATTGGCCTGCATTTTTCAAAGAGGCTCACGCTTGCTCCCGCAAGTGTCCGTTTTGTCAAAGGTGTGTTGGCCGAAACAAGAAGTCAATTGCGCCATTGCTGCCTATGATAGTGGAAGAACCTTTTCAATAGTGGGGCTTGGATGTCATTGGAAAATATTTCTGGATTTTTCAAAGCAACATCGCTATACTCTCACTGCCACAGACTACTTTATGTGGTGGACAAAAGCATTTCTGCCTAAACAAGTGAATGATCAAGAATTCACCAATTTCCTTCAACAAAATATCATTTCTAGGTTTGGCATTCCTACCTCAGTTGATTTCGATAATGCAACATATTTCTCATTGCTAAAACTCTATGATTTTGCATTAGAAAAGGGAATTGTATTGAAACATTTGGCTAATTATTATCCGCAGGGAAATGGTCTTGCTGAGTCCACAAATAAGAACCTTATTTGTATCATAAAAAATACCATATTCTCTTAATAGAGGAACTGGAACTCTAGTTTCGTAAATGCTTTATGGGTTGACCATGTCACACCAAACCCATCTCTGAACACCTCCACTTACTTCTTGGTTTACGGAAAAGAAGCCATCCTCCCTCCTAAAATTTAATCTTCTTCTCTCCAACTTTCGCAAGAATCCTAAAGAAAGCCATTATCTTCACAAGTTGTAGGAAGAAAGGTTGAAAGAAAAAGAAAATTTTTCACTCCATCAGAATGGTATCAAGAGGTGGTTCGACAAGAAGTTTGCAAGGAAGAATCAATTTAGTGTCATTGACTTAGTCTTGAAGTGGGAGAAAACCCACGAGGACAAAGGAAAACACACCAAGTTTCAATCTGCGTGGATTGGACCATTCATAGTTCATGAAAAGTTTGGCCAACACATGTCTCATTTGCAATCACTTGATGGGAGGATTGACTCTCTCCCCATCAATGGCCAAGACTTAAAGCATTATTTTCAATGATTATCTGGGGTTGTGCCCTATACAATGTACATAGTATTTTCTTTTTTTTTATTTTTTTTATTTTTTATTTTTTTCTGTGTGTGTCATGTAAATAAATGTTGCGTGTCAACGTGTTTCTTGGCTTATTTTTTTGTGGTTGAGTTAAAATAGAGTCTTGTCACACTTCAACATTTGGCTAACCTTTTTTCCATCTTCCTTGTGTTCGTTATATGTTATGGTTGATGAAGTTCCAATGGAAAATATGATCCGTCCGTCACGAGAGTCTTGGTTAAACCAAAAACCTATGTTTCTTCAGTAAAACCTCATGCCTACACTTAGTTTTTATGTTTCCATTTTTTCATGCCTATCCAATTAGCAGAGGAGGATAAGGGGAAAAATTTAAATGACAAAACCTAAATTATAGGTCTGTATATGCTTCTATAAAGTAACAACCTCTTTTGCTCTCAATAAGTCAGGATCCTTCTTCCACCCATAAAATGAATAAGTGCCAATGTGCAGTCCTATTAAATAAATAAATAAAGGTGAAAGAAGAGAAAGGCTTCCTTCGCAGAGAGGTGAAGCAAGTAGTTCCATCGAGGTACTATCAAGGCTTGTTGGAAGTAGAAAAAGGTTTTTGTTCCTATAGTGACTCTGCCAGGGTACTATCCAGACCTGCTCACAGTGGAGCAACACTAAAGATGAAAAAACATACTATGGAAATATTAAACTCGTGAAATTCACTACCCTTCCCAACCCAAAACTTTGTGATATCGCTAAATCTTATGATGTGTTCAACCGAGAAGGGATAGAGGGAACCATGTTTATTCACAGGGTATGTGGGGATATCAAAGTAATACACACGATGAATGAATACTCCCTAAAGAACCAAGACCCTGCACAGAAGAGTTAACCAAGGAAGAGAAGTTGGAATTGTACTAGTGTGTCACCAAATTTTGTCATTGCTAAACACCCTCCAAAATTTTGCCTTACACTAAATTTTTGAGCCTTCCTTGGGCTTCTACATTTTCGTCGCAAACTTTGAAACTCATTCCATCTGTTTTCTTGAGGATATTTTGTCCCCTTTGCAAGATAGGAAAAATGTCATATTTTCACATGTCAGTTGACGCATCATGTATATAAGCTTGTTCTGGTGGTTTCAAGAGGTCACCTTTGTGTAAATTAGTTTTTCTAACCATGTAAACATCCGTCGCACTCATTTCCAAAGTTTCAAGCGCTATCGCACAAGTGTTTTCATGGTCATCGCAAAGTGTATCTTAAGTGTCACACTTGTCGTAAAGTTGTCAAAAAGTTGTCGCACAGAGGGAAACGCATTGTCATATGTCCATGATGATCTATGTTGTTTTTTCGTCAAGTATTCTAAGTGTGTGAGCATAGTTAAAGTCTTATCATTGTTCACATCAGTCTCACCGATCCCGTACTTAGTCATTTTTTTGAAAAAAATTCCCGACCAAGCAAACTAGCTTCACCCGGCCACCCTAAACTAAGCACTATGCAGTCTTAGTCCTCTACCATGACCTTTCCTCTTGGAACCATGAAATACATAGTTCCTGCCTCCCAAGACTGCTGCACAGCACAGTTTTTGTGCTCAAGCCCTGACCTTGACTCCCATAATTGCGCAATTCCTTCTTCCAACCTGACCTTAACTGCACACTAAATAATCTCTAGCCTCAAGCTCATCCTTGATCTCCTGAAATGTGCAAATTTGCAATGACACAACATCTCTTGTCTCCCAAAAATGTGCAATGTGCTCACCCCATGCTCATCCCTTCATATTGTCACACTAACCCTTAGAATTGTATAGATTGTCCCCTCAACCTATCCTGAATTGTGAACTGTTCAGTCTCAAGGCTCAAGGTTCCCCTTGACTACTTGAACTACGCAACTGCGTTGTCACTAATCCCATTTCCCATTCCTCCATCTAGTTCTAGCACAATATTAGGTTAGGGGGTTTTAGACTGATGTCGTCTCATCATGAGTGAATTGCAGAAACAGGTACCTTATTATGCCATGGCGAGATGATGAAGAAGGAAATGAAGGAGTGAAACATGATGAAATAACATATTGTAACTAAATAAGCAAGTAGATCAATCAAGAGAAAGCAAAGGGACACCAATTTGTGATCACCATTCAAGACTTGAGATCATTGAAGGTCCCTTTTCACCAAGCCATGCGGAGGTGAAAAGAAGAGCATTCTCAAGCAGACCAATAGCACACAGTAGCTGTAGTGGATTGACATTGCCACATTATCAAGAAGTCTATGTCAGAATTGTCATGTCACGTCATGTCACATCATGTCATGAGTTTTCACATGCCACACCATTGTGGTTAATGATGTAAATTATGTTTCGAAAATGTATTGTAAAGTGGAAGTCCAAAGGACATGTATGGAATATGAAAACTCATGTAAAGTGAAAAGTCATAGGAAGTCAAGCAGTCATGAGGGTAGATGAAGAGTCATAAGGTAGGTGAATCATCACTTCCACATTTTTATATATACATCGTCATTGTAAGAGAAAATGAATTTTCACCTTGGCTCCTCTCGCAAGGCATTAGAGAGATAACCTAGTTCTTTTGAGGAGTAAGCAGTGGCTCCAATGCTACACTATTGGAGCTAGTGGTGTTCATTGTATACATGTGTCTTGGAACTTTTACTTAATACAAGATGCCCTGTGGGCTAGCACATTCTTCATGCATGGATTATGGATATTTGCAATACTATTTTGTGAACGTTTGTAATTCATGTTTTCTTTCATCTATGCTAAAGTAGTTGAAGTATTTCATTTATTTTGGTACTTATCATATTGATAAAGTGCTATAATTACTATTTTCATTTCCGCCACCTCAGGGACTATTCCATTGGATATTAGACAAATATTCCTTGTTATATTGGTTGCAGTGACTGTCGCATCTCTATGGGCTATTCCACTTGATGTTGTACGGATCTCTCTTGTTCATGTGTGTCTCTACTAGAGTGTTACAACTACCTCTCTCTTAGAGTCTCACTTTTCCTCCCATCCACAATGAAATAACTTTGACACACATACAATTGGCCACTCACTAGGTATACCCCCTTTCTTTTCGAAAGCGCTTTCACATTCCTCTCTCTTGCTGACAGTTAGAGCCAAGGCATATCTTTAAGATAACCAAAAATTGGGCGATATTCTGGATGGGACTCCTATCCCAAATGGTGTGAGGTCTAATAGGGACCACATATCATGGATACCCCTTGAATGTTGGTGGTTCTAGCACAATCAATAGGTTTTAAACTAATATTTGGGTGTGATCTCTGCCTGGCTCCTGAACTGAAGATTTTGACAGTGACACTGGCGGGAAATTTTATAGCTTTGATATTAGTTTTGGTTTAGAATTTAAGGCTTGATAAACAATCCTAGATGATTTGATTACACAGTTTTAATTTGTTTGAGGTTGATCATATTTGTTTGGTTAGTATTGTGTTTGTAGAAAGCATTGTATGGTTTGAAGAAAGATTCCCAAGCCTGGCATGTCCACATTGACAATTACCTAGTGAAGCCTGAAAGATGTGTCGATTTGAACCTCTACTTCAAACGTGGTCCAAGGTGTGCCTTTGATTTTGTTTTTATATGTTGACAATCTATTCTTGGAAGGTAACAAGCCTCTGATAATCAAAGTAGGAGGTTTTTGACCTCTAAGATCGAGATGGAATACCTTGGCATGATGCATTAATTTATGAGATTAGAAGTTTTAATAAAGTTATTTGTCAAGATGGAATACAAATCCTTGGACACCTCGATGGAACGAAATTTCAAGAAGTCATGCAAAGTTATTGTTGAACCTCAATTGGAAATTGACAATTGATTGAAGCAATGATGTTCCTTATAACACGCATATAGACATATGTTGTGAAGAGAATGATCTGAGTCAATTCAGATTAAGTCGCTTCATACACATTGGGTTGTCACAAAGCAAATTTTTGATATTTGCATGGGACGATCAATATTGGTTTGAGATATACTTATTAGGATGTATGACTGCACAAATACACTAATGATTATTGGGCTAGAAAGGATTATTGAGAGAAAGAGCACATTTCGGTGTTGCTTTATCTTGGGAACTTCCATGAAATTTTGATGAGGAGGAAATAGAATTTTGTAGCTTGAAGCATGGATAAGGTTGAGTATATGGTTACTAGCATGGCTAGTTGTGGGGAACTTTTGTTTAGGAATCTCTTTGATATTTGTTTAAGAAGGTTATGTTTATGATAGTGATATATTTTGACAATAAAATGTTGGATCCTATTGGCAAAAAATATTGTATATTGTTGTGACTGAGATATCTCCTTGTGTTGAGATAGTGTTGTTGTATGAGACAAGCTTAGGGTTGTGGTTGTTGCCTCCTTTAGAGGGAAAATGAATAAGGTATCTTTTTGTGACAATTTTTTATTCTAACATAATATTTGAATTTATGTCCTACATGAATAGGAAAAGTAGAGGAATGCTTCTATTGGTAATGTATGAGAAATTATGATTAAACTTTCTAGTGAATTATTTAAGTATCATATATGAGCACATTGATATGTTTCCAATCTACAGAGAGCATAGTTTATCGAGGACAATGAGCCATCTCTTCTCCCCTATCTGAGATCCTAAGGTAAGGAATTGAGATGTATGGATCCTAGGGTTGAGGAATATCTAAACAATAGGGTATCACCCCTATCTATCACCCATAGGGTGGAAGATGTTGCTTCCCTATTTTGGTCTAGTAGAGTATACCCCATTCTGCATCATACCCACAAGTTGGGCTTGTTGGGATTATAGCTCCTCATCTGGCCAATGGGTTGAGAGGCCTTGGGGGTGTGTGATCCTTACCTTTGGTAATTCGGGTATCTCACCCAAGCTTATGATGTAAGGTGTTCTACCAATTCACTCTTGAGGATCATTGTTTGGAACATCAATAGGAAATAAGATGGATGAGATATTATATCTCGTCTATTGCCCAACATAGGGTAGAATACATATACTACCTTATGAGATGACTTGGGGTGACAGTTTCCCATAGAACCTTCCTCATTGTCATTAGATTTTAGTTTGAGATGTGCTCCCTGGTGTGGTTCTAGGTTCAGTAGGTCTCCCTGATGATAAGCTCTCTGATGTTTCTTAGGTAGTAGCATTAGGCTCCCTACTGGCAGTGATTCAGAGTAGTAGAAGTGGCTCCCCAATGAATAGAGGGTGGTAGTTTGGACTACCCTCCAATATAAAATTATTCTTATTTTAGATTTGATATTATTCATCATATGAACAGAGATACAATGACAATAAAATATAATGAGAGATGAGAAAATATGAGCAGGAATGAGCGGATATAAGAAAAAATTAGCAGAGATGAACAAAGATGACATTTTCTGATGATGAGATACTTGTGATAAGACATGTTGTAGTCGGTAATTTCTCCCTAGCTAAGAGGGAGTGTTAATTTGGTAGCTCAAGGAAAAATTCCCTCCTTTGGATAGTCTTCTTCATCAATAAAGACCCCTACTAGCCCTTGGAATAATTTAATTTGATTAAGGAAAAGTATATTTTAATATGGAAACCTCCATGTGCACAAAAAGGACAAGTCAGCTCAAAAGGAAACTGGACACCCTTGGATGGCTATAAATACGATTCAAGTAATCCCCATTTGGGGACCATCAATCATTATTATTTATTTTATTTGGCTCACATAGGTCTAAAGTGGTTCATGAAGATTGGTTCATATAGGTTTGAAATTACAAGGTCTAAATCTCACTCGTGTGATATAGGGTTTTGATTTGTAGCCACGTGGTTGCCACAGGGAATTTTCAGTTGCAACTACAAGCATGCAGGATTATGAGTGCAGTTGGAGGGTTTTAGTTGCATGCACATACAGTCTCTCTGTGCGGTTGGAAACTATGGTTTCATTTTATCAGTTGATCATAGAGTTCATAGTTGATTTTAGATATTGATAGTTGACCACGGGCTTCTGAATCAGGGTTTTCATTATTAGTATTATTGGGTTCATCTCATGGATGTTGTTTAGTTGATTTTGATGGATAAGTTTTGTAGTTGAATATATGGATCATTTTACTCTCTCTTTGCTAAATGATTTAATGACAAACTAATAAGAAGAAGAATTTGAAATGGTTTTCCCCTTTGTGTATTTTTTCCATAGTCTCCGACCAATTCTAATGTCTCTATGTGTGAATGATTTTCTTTTATTGTTCCTCTATGTTTCACTGCATTGATGATGATATTGTTCTTTCTATATAATTTCATATATTGTTGAATAATGTTATGATGTTGTGGGGTGAATTCCATGTGTAAATAATTAAATGCAATTATCTAAAGAAAAGAACAATATAGCCCTAAGAAAAATTAATATGAGGCTCTACATTGATTACCGGAAATACGAAACCACTGTTAGGAATAGATATCCAATCCCATGGATTAATTACCTTCTTGAACAGCTCAAAGGGGCCAAGTATTTCATCAATATTGATTTGAAGTATGGATGTCACGAGGTTCCAGTAAAGCCCTCAAATGTATGGAAGATTGCCTTCAAATCTAAGGAGGGCCTTTTTGAATGGTTGGTCATGCCTTTCGATTTGAAAAGTTCCCATGAAAATTTTATGAGTTTGTTGGATGACATCTTGTGTCCCTTCACCAACTTGTCTGTGGTTGTATATCTAGATGACATCCTCATCTTTAGAAAGTGTTGAGAAGAGCACTTGCAACACAATTGACAGGTCCTTAAACCCTGTGGCAACACAAACTAAGTGCCAACTTAGAGAATCGCACCTTTGGCATGAGTCAAGTCCAGTATATGGGTTACATCATAGATTAGCAAGGTGTGCATATGGATTCAGATAATATCAAGTCATTCGGGATTGACCAGCCCTGACCACTCTAACAGAGCTTTGTGGATTTTTGGGCCTTGTCAAATTTTATCAGAGGTTCATGTTGGGATTCTCCCATATCACTTGGCCTTTGAGTGAGGTTACCAAGTGAAAAGAAAAATAAAAGTTTTGTTGGTTCAAGTCCCAATAGAAGGTGTTAATTGAGTTGAAGCACCATCTCTACTCTGCACCTATACTCATACTATCAAACCTACAACAACCATTTGAAATTGAGATAGGTGCCTCTGACTATGCTATTGGTGCAGTTCTCATCGAGGAAGGGCATCTAGTGGCCTATCACAATAAGACACTTTCTCATACAATTTAGAAGTACCCCAGCTATGATAAAGATGTGTATTCTATTGTGCATGCTTTCCATCAATGGAAACATTACATTCTATAGAAGGAGACAGTCATCCACACAGATCACTGACCTCTTCAGTTTATACAGACACAAGGAAGTTGCAAAACGATTGCCATCAGAAGTGGTCTCGATATTTGCAACAATTCCAATTAAACATTAAATACAAAAATGGGAACACCAATCATGTTACATATTTGCTCAGTCGACCCCCAATTTCAGCGCTAACTACCGTTCTCAACTCTTGTGGCCATGAGACATCTAGATGGTCGCAACTGTAAAATAATGATCCATAGTTCATCACCACATATCAGATGTCAGTGGATGGAAATAAATATCCATAGTTCCACCTCTAAGATGAATTATTATGCCACCTGGGCCACCTTTGTGTTCCTTCAAGTGAGTGTGCCAAACTAATTTGGGATGCGCACTACAATTGGGTCACAGGACACTTTCGTGTGGAGAAAATTGTGGTCATAATAAAGAAGTATTTTTATTAGCCAAGACTCCAATAGGATGTTGGAAAATATATTAGATCATGAACATTTTGTGCCATCACCAAGCCAACCATAAAGAAGCAAGGCATGTACACTCCTATGCCTACTCCCAACCAGCCTTAGGAATCCATCTCCATGGATTATCTGTCTAGCCTCCTTTCTACCAAG
This sequence comes from Pinus tabuliformis, assembly GCA_031772625.1. Lineage (NCBI taxonomy): Eukaryota > Viridiplantae > Streptophyta > Pinopsida > Pinales > Pinaceae > Pinus > Pinus tabuliformis. The sequence continues at coordinate 255,763,312 of CM062813.1, read as the reverse complement.
CATGGTAATGATTGTGTATTTGTGGTCATGGACAAATTTTCTAAGATGTCTATATTGGCAGCTTGCAAGAAGAGTATCATAGTAGAGGAAACTACCAAACTCTTCTTTGAACGAGTATGGGTACATTTTTGGATCCCACAAACCATTATATTAGTGGGATAGTATGTTCCTAAAAACATTTTGGTTGAGCCTTTGGACATTATTGGACATAAATATCACTAAGTCAACTACATTCCATCCCCAGACAAAGGTCGTCAACAGGATTATAGTGCACATACTATACATGTATAACTCCAAGCATCCACAAACTTGGGATGAGAGGCTTCCTTAAGTGCAACACAATTATAACATAGCTCTCTATAGCTTGAATGGTCATAGTCCCTTTCAAGTGGGTATGGGATTTCAAGCATTGTTTTTTAATGATGTTTCCATGCCTCATGCAACCACACAGACAGAATCAACACATGTACAGTCTGAGGCTGGTAAAGCAACCAGGTTTATTAGACACATCCAACACATTTTCCAAAAAGTGCATGACATCTTGGATAATTCCAATGCAAAGTAAAATAGCTACATGATCAATATCAAGTGCCACATAAGTTTCATGTGGGCGACAAAGTTTCATTTCATTTGCAGAAAGAACGCCTTGCCAAAGCCCATCAGAAACTATGACCAGTCCTATATGGGCCTTACACCATCATTAAGGTTATGGGAGACAATTCTTTTGAGCTTAGTATTCCCTCATTCCTTAGCTTGCACCCAGTGTTCAATGTGGACCACCTTCAACCATACTTTCCACCATTATTGGATACATCAAACATTACATAACTCCTAATACCAGCAAAGCTCAATTAAGACTGCATGGAATAAGCCACAACTAATAAGATCATGGACACATAGATAAATAACACTTGCCAATGGAAGTTCCAACTGTATCGAATTGTCAAAGTTGGCCAACTCCTGCACTAGGGCAAGTGGCTCACTAGGGACCAAGTTCAACAGAAGTTTCCCCATCTCATGGAGACATTCAATGTAATGGGGACCATTGATTCTTAACGGAGGAGGACTAATCCAAGTGTATATTGGTGGCCACCTGTCTATTCCACTTGGACCCCCAACATTATTTCGTTTAGTTTCCTTAATTGTAGCACAATTTACTATTTTTCATAGCTTTTTGGGTCCTGAATGTCTAGAGTTTTTTTTACGCCCTAAACTATGGTTTTGTAAAACAGGAAAACATGTAGGCTGTGGAAATAATTTATAGTTTAAATTTGTACTCCTCAAATGTATATTTCTAATGATGTATCGTACCCATTAAATGGAGATCGTATACCAAAGTTATGACCTCGGGAAGTTGATGTACCAATTTACCCCAATGGGGCCCACATACTTTTGGTGCTTCATCTTCTAGGGTTAGGTTTTTGGATGTTACTGGTTTTCCATTATTTATAAATCATAAATAGTCCTCTAAGTCGTATTGTAACATAGTTTAGAAGGCATGTAACTACCACATCTCTTCTTAGGTATAAGCCACCATCACCCGAGCTTGTTTATTTTCATTCTCCATCTAAATAATTTTCAGTACTTTATTATTAATGAATTGATTTTATGGTTTCAATGTACATTAGTGTTTCTGTTTATACATGTATTTCATTTATTTCCTTCATAAATCCATATCATAAAGTGATTAGGGTTTTATACATAATTCAATATACTTATTTCCTAAGTAATCTAGTCCCACAAGCAAGAATCTCTCTTCACTCTCCCCCAACACATGCTAAGAAATGAAAAAAATTAACCATTTGGGCATAGGATTGAAGGGTGTGTTATAAAGGTGATCTATTGATCTATAACCCCAAAATTTTACTAGTGAATAGGTTTGAAGCTTTCTTTGGTTTCACAACAAGTCACATTTACCAAGTGAAGCATTTGACCCTTTTCAAAAGTAGTTCATCTTAGCAACAATTTTTCATTTCTTAAAAAGACTATATAAATCCTAAACTAAAAGTGATCCCTACAACAAGATGGTATTACGTTTTTGTTCATATATCTAATTCACCAAACATTTCAATTAAAGTCCATTGGCAAGTAAAAGGGCATGTGAGAAGAGAAGGAAATAGAAAATTGATTAAAAATGAATAGGTGTTCGGAATAAAATTACAAGAATTGGAGAGTAAATATGTAACACTTCCTCCCACATTTACCCGCATTTACAAGATATCCAAGGTAAACATGAGTTGGGTGTTAGTATGATATGACCCGACCTCCATGTTCCAATTGTGGAAGTGGGGCCTACAAACTAGAAATTTATTGATACCCCTTAGCAACACCAAATCACCCATAACTTAGCCAACAAACTCTAGTGATCAGAGCCTAAGTTGGAACTTCTCTTCATAATCTTCACATCCCAACTACACCCTTGACACATTGTGCATGTGTTTGGAAGGCTCCAACCACACTCATAAGCCTTCCTACATGTCGTTATGACCAAAATTTCCTTGATTTGTGCAAGTGATTGTGATATTTGTGCCAAATTTTTAGGTTTGTCCTACAACACACTGCCTAGAATTGCCTAGAACTTTCCAGAATCGGGTCTAAGATGATAACAATTCTAAACAATCAATAATAGGGCTAGATCTTGTTCAAGACATGCCTAATACATGATAGACATTTCGTCAAACATATGGTAAACATAATAGCTACAGGTCATGAATGCATATCTAATCATGATATTCTTAACTTCATTAGAGAATCCTCAATAAAGATCAATTCCCTCTTAATTTTGTTGCAACAACACTTGTTAGCCCATACATTCATCAATCATTCAATAACTTATCAATCATGAACAAGATCCATAGCAAGAGCACATCATATAATCATGCATATAACCATAATAGAATTCATGACAAATTGAGCATAAGATTGACACATTGACTAGTGCATGTGCTCATCAATCACAATAAGAGAATAGCTCATATCAACATATGCAAAAGCCAACCAAGTCAAAGACTTCCATGTACCACTCAACCATAGATTGGGCAAAACCAAATCTCTCTTTCATCCAATCACCTTCATGCCACATTCCAAGCATGAATGTGGGACCATATAGATTTTAATCCAAAATAGAACCAACTAGGGCTTCCAAAGGCCAACCAGCTCAACCCTCAACCATAGTGATTTCACCGAACTGGTCCAAAAGTCACTAACACCAAACCATATTGGTATGTTCCCAAGTTTTCCAGGGCTCCAAGTACTATTATCTCAACCCACAACCTCTAGGAAACCCAAGTTGTTATAGGGCTCCATAGAACTACCATCTCAACCCATAGTCTCCAAGGAACCCAAGTTGTTCCAGGCCTCCAGAGATTCTATCCCAACCCACAACCACTAGGGAACCTGAGAACCAATGAAAAATCTAGATAAAGAACCCACTACATCATGGCTATCCAACAAATGGAAAGGCAAGGTTGAAACCACTGTCAATCCAAGAAAATATACATGTGAATGACAACAAATAACCAAGGAACCACATGCATGTACCATGCATTCATATCTCAACAAGGAATTCACACATGCAACCTATTACCTGGAATGTAATCCTATTGTAGTTGTTGATCCAACTTTCACCCTGTGCTCCCTTGATTTCCTTAGATTTTCCTTTTCTTTCCATTTTCTTTCCTTTGCTCACTTTCTTGCTCTCTCTCCTATTGGAGGTCTCTCTCTCTATGAAATTGATCCAAGCCAAAACTAACAAAAAGTTGTGAATTGTTTCTTTGATGCCTTTTTATCATCGATGTCTCTTTTTTCTTTCATTTTCTCTCTAATTTTCCTTGCATGCATATTTGTGTCTCTTCACCTTCCTTTCTTCCTATTTTCCATTATTTCCTTTATTAAATGCCATTTATTTCCTCTTTGTGTTTTCCAATTTCCATAGCCATTAATAAACCACAAGTGATGCCCATTATAATTTTTTTCATACCATTCAGCTTGGAATGTGTGTCCCATGACCTTGGTCTTATTTTATTTACATGGATGTGGTAACTGTTGGGATGGGGTCCCCTGGTCCGTTTTGGGACAAAAGCCTAAGTTTTGATGTAGAAAGATGTAAAGTCTCAACAAATTGTGAACACGGAGCATGGAGTTAGTTAAGAGTCAAAAAGGGTTTTTACCCTCAGTCACGTAAAGTTGAGTCAGCTTTTGAGATCTACCCATGGTCTGTGGAACATGGGATTGTATAAATAGGTGTGTCTTAGAGAGTCTAAGGCAGACCTATGTTTTTGTCTATGGGTACGAACGAAGAAGTCTAGCGTAGAGAAGTAAGTCTTAGAGGGGAAAAAGGCTCTGCAGCTGAGTGCATAGAGGCCTAGAGTAGTTTCCGCAGCTAAGTGTGCGGACCCTTGCAGCTAAGTGTGCAATGAAGTATTGAGTCTGTAAATCTATATTGAAGATCAATAAAGAAGACTGTTGCAGAAATTCATGTGTTTTATCTCTTTACTTCTGTTATGTATGATTGTGATATATGCTGTGACGAAATGATGTATTTATAAAATAATGATGTATTGATGTGTGAATTTACTTGATCCATCTTATTATCTGAATGCAAGTAATGTTAAGTGATTATGCGAAGATCATAACACTTTCTGTTAAAGTTATCGAACACTTAGGTAGATTTGAGTAAACACTGATCTAAGCGTAATCCATGGTGTGCGTAAGTAGCTAATTTTCCTATTCAGGGTCTGCAAAAGCTAGTCATAGACCTTCACGAAGGTCTAGAGGCCAATTGAGGGGGGTTACAACACTAAGGCTTAAGGGCTTAGGAATCTACCTGGAGGCAGATCTAGGTCATAAAAATACATCACACTGATCTCTCGATGTGGAAACTTGGTTCCAGCATCCCCTCATATTGCTTCGGGTGAGACTTCAGTTCGTGCTATGTGGATTGATGCCAAAAGGGCCAGTAGTGTAGGGATTTGTTTGACGAAACTAACTTTGAAACTGGGTCAGGACCCACTAAGCCAACAAATGGTTTTATTATCAGGATTGGGATCTGCATAAAGGGATGTGTGATGTCGCATCACTGGAATCCAAATTGAGAAGTGGTTAGATAGAAAGGTCCATGAATTCGCGGCACAGGAAAACAGGAATCTACGTCTGACAAAAGAATAGTGGTTGGACAGATATTTGGACACAGAAATACACGAAAATTTCTTCTGTACCTTCTTGATTGAACTATACGAGTGGATAGCTCAATTGGAAAACGGCCAAGGAAGGTGGAGGCTTGACAGTCTAATAGTGTGGACTCTGAAGCTAGTGCGAAGGTTGGAATCCTCTGAAGATAAGATCACGCACTCTGTCGACCATTGGCTTGATTGGGTTATAGGAGGATTTGTTACAGAATTCGCGATTGACACTTTAGTCAATTATAGCGGAGTAGAGTGATGCTTCTTCAAGGGACCGTGAGGTAAGTATTTGAGGTCTTTGAATACCTAGATTAAGATGCTCTTGTGTGAAAAATGGATTATGCCATTGCCTTGACGATTGGATCTATGCAAAGTGGACAAAGTTTTAGAAACCACGAAAAAGCAGGTCCTAAATATAGCCCGTTGATTGGACCTCTTGTGAGTGACGATGAGGGAGCAGCACAGGCTTCACCACGGAGTGTTGTCCAGTTGATAAGGCAGGGTTTTCAGTGAATACATCATTCGTCCATGCCACCTCAACCTTCACCTCCATAAAATACACCTTCACCCACACCGCCACCACCACCACCGTCGTTCAACATGTCAAATACCATGGAGTTTTCCATTTTCAATGGCTTAGGAAGTGAGGATCCAAATTAATTTTGGTTTGTATTGAAGGCTGTGTGGACAGTACAACAAATTATGGGTGATAATATAAAGAACGTGCAGTTAGTTACTGCTCTGCAGGATCACATGTTGACATGGTATGTTAAGTATTGCACTGATAATCCATTGGCGTCATTAGCAGATACTCAGATAGCTTTGAATAAAGAATTTGGTAAGCCTAAGTCTGCCTCGCAATCAGTAATGGGATTTAAGGAAATCACGATGAGGCCTGGTGAAACACCCTGGGAGCTAGATCAAAGACTGAAGTGCAGGATCTGTGAAGCTAATATGAATCTCACAGATAGTCAGCACCACGATTGGTTTATATTCGCACTCCTGCCCTACCTAAGGATTTCTTTGTCGCAAATAAGAACTCAGGTGGAAGCTCTGGAAATTGCGATGAGATTGCATGAAACACCTATTCAGGACTCATACTTGGAAGTCCAATAAATTCACGCGCAATTGCAGAACCTATGTTTGGAATTGCAGAGCTTGAAAAATTAAAAGGAGGCCAAGACAGAGGTGCGCGAAGAAGTCTGGTGCCTCAAGTGTAAGAGCCAAGGGCATGATAAGGATCATTGCCCTGTCTTCACGAATTATATCACAGGGGAGAGGGGTCGATGCCCCTAAGGTAGGAAGTTCCAGCAGGACCATGCATGGGGCCCGTGCTATGGTGCGCTATTTGTTAGGTGGCCGAAAAACATGTCATATATAATTGTCATTGCTATGAAAGTTTGTACAGACACCACGACAATTGTTCTATGATTTCTGCAAATCAGTGGTACATGATGAGTGCCACTGCTGTAACTATAAACTTATGATGGAAAGGATGCCTACGTATCAAATGCAAGCAGAAACTCAACCTCCGCATCAGGGAACTGGGGGAGAGTGTGGAGGATGTCAGGGGCATGGATGAGGCTGGGGAGGAGGAGGACCTGGTAGGTGTTGGGGGCAAGTCATTTGCTATAATTTTGAAACACCATGGCACTATGCTCGGGAGTGTACAAGTCAGACATGCCCGTCATGTCAATACTGCACTCAGTTTGACCACAAAATAGAAGAATGCCATGTGTTGATAGCCAAGATGCAGGAGAAGGCGTAGCCTCAACATCCTACCTGGAACTTACAGATGATGATGGCCGAGCCCCACAAGGAAGATCCAAATGTGAATATCGTGCTGCGAAGTAGAATAACAACTGGTGATGATAACAGAAAACAACCTGGAGAAAGTGGGTGGGTCCATGAGGACCTGGAAAAGGAGGTTTGGTTTGATTTGGAGCATGTGAAGGAAACGTTTATGGAGGCGAAGAAAATATTTGCTAAGGCCTCTACCTTAGGAAGTCCAGACAAACAACTAGCAATCGGCGCACCTACAGAGGTTGACCCCTCTGTGCTTACCAGCTTCTTGGATACTTGTATGAAACTACTGTGTGATAAAAAGGTTGTGAAACGGATACAATAATTGATAAATAAGTACGCTGGGAAGGAAAATGCTCCAGAAGGACACCATGTATTCAGAAATATTGGAAACCATAAGACAAGGACATGGCACGAGATGAGGCTCACCGCACAAATAGGAGACTATGAGATGGACCAGGTTATTCTGGATTTGGGGTCTAACGTGAACATTTTGCCTAAACATACATGGGAGAGGATGGGGAGACCTGCATTGTAGTGGTCTCCAATTCACTTGAGGATGGTGAACCAGCAATATATTATCCCTATGGGACGTCTGATATAGAAGGTACGAGCACGCTGGCTGACTTTTAAGTGATAGACGTTGTTGATGACAGCAATCCATACCTCGCACTCCTTAGTATTGATTTGGTTGTTGACATGAATGGGGTCATCAATTTGAAGAAGCGGACAATGTCGTTTGAAAGGAAATCACTCTACATTGTAGTACCATTGGACCATGATGATGATGTGGATCAAATATACAAAATTACGACATGAAACCAAGATTGGGTTAATCCAACTGCTGATGGACTGATTGCATAGCACTAGGAAAGCTCCTGTACCTCGGACTCAGATGAAGAACTGGAGCATTGGAAGAATAGCCTGCATGAAGTATCTACGTTGCACTGCAATATGATGACTAAATCACTGCGCTGTGTCACCAGAGGTAATAAATTTACCTTATTACAATAGTTTAACCAATGTAGATAAGTTTTTGCATTCTTTTGAAAGAAGTCTTGGAGGATCATCGTTTTCGGGCATTGGATTTGGCACTGCGCGCTACGCCCGCTCGATGATAGGGTAAGCACAAGGAAAGCTTTGATGAATGGCATGACTACATAAGGATGGTGAGGATGCGATTTGGTAATCCTAAATTACGTTTAACTAAGAAATATGATGGGAGGAATGATATGTGCGATCATTTAGAAAATTGGACTAAAGTCTACGGAACAGAGCTGCAGCCAGAGTGGGTGCATTTATTCTGTCACACTCTGGATATAATCCCTATAAATTGGTACCTAGAAACAGAGCTCCACCATGGCACTGTGGAGTGGGATATCTTAAGGGAATTGATTCAACCGAATTGGAGCACCCAGCTGCACCATGCGCTGGAATGCTATAATGTGACTACTGAAGGGGAGGATGAGGATCCAAGGAATATCACTATACCAGAAGTGGAAGGCCACTGTGAGGTGAAGGCAGAGTTGGAAAGAGTTCAATTTGAACTCAACATGAAAATCACAGAACTGGAGCTTAAGTCACAGCGTTCGACTCCACTCAAAGTCAGGGAACAGCGTGAAGCTTCCGTCGAGTAAGGAATAGCTACCATGGATGACATGGTCGTTAACTACACATCTTTATTCATATAGGCCATGGAAGTGGTGACGGCCCTACAGGAAGATCCCACCGTGCAAATTTTGAATACAGAGATCCGCGAGCTCCAGCAACAGTACGATGAGGTTAGGGTGATAGCGTGCTCCATTGCTACAACGCAACACCTTGCCTCCCTTGTTTTTGTAATGTAGCATCGGCTTGAAAGGTCCACCCATGGTCCGCAGACCATGGGATTGTATAAATAGAGCAAGGCCCTAAGTGTAGAAAGAAGAAAAGAGAAAATGTATAAAAGGATGAGGAGTCTAAGAGATTTAGTTGAAGTGTAAAGTATGTCTTTGGGTCATAGAGTAGGACAAGGCTCTGCAACTGAGTGCGCAGAGGCCTAGTAGTCTGCAGCTGAGTGCACGGACCCCTATAGCTGAGAGGGCAGGGTAGGTCGAGTCTGCAACCAAGGGAAGAATTAATAAAGAGAAGTTTACCATATTTCTGTGTATCTTTTCCTGCTTAATATATTTTTGGGTATAAACTGCAAGTGTAATGTTTATTTTCTACATGAACTTATATGTGTGTGTTGTATAAATAAATATAACACAAGGCTTCCATTTACGCAAAGATAACTAACTAGTGTAGGAAGATAGGTAAGCTCTCAGGTGTGACTTAGGGAAATAGTGCAAAGCATTGCTCCAGCAGCGCGGAAGCCCCACGGCACCTAGGGCTGCGCAAAGGCAAGTATATCAGGGCGCGAAGGCCAAGAAAGTATGCAAAGCAACCTACACACAGGGATGAGCAGTGGGACTGAATCAAACCCTCAAACATCTCAAGGGTGCAGAAACCTAGTTCCAGCACCCCCCATACTACTTCTGGTGACACCTTAGTCCGCGCTCTGTGGACTATTGCCGAAAGGGCCAGTAATACAGGGATTTGTTTGGCTAATTAACTCTGAACCTGGGTTAGGCCCCAACAAGCCAATAAATGGTTCTGTTTCTGGGACCAAGATCTACATAGAGATGTCTGATGTCGTATCTCTTGAATCCAACAAAGAAAGGAATTGAATATTGGTTGGATAGAACGATTCACGAGTTTGTGGCATAGGAAAACTAGAATTCGCGACTAGCAAAGGAAGAGTGGTTAGACTACTATTTATACACAGAGATCCATGAAATTTTCTTTGCATATTTCCCTACTGAGCTATACGAGTGGATTGTGAAGCTAGCAGATAGCCAAGGAAGGTGTAAGCTCGACAGACCTATTGTGTGGACTCTAGAATTGGTGCATAGATTGGAAGCATCAGAGGATAAGATTGCGAGCACTATTGATCACTGGCTCGATCAAATTATAGGAGGATTCATCATCGAGTTTGCGGTAGATACTTCAGTCAGCTATAGTGAGGTAGAACGTCGCTTCCTCAAAGGGCCACGAGGTAAGTACGTTAAATATTTGAACACTTGGATTAAAATTCTACTGTGTGAAAAAAGGGTTATTCAAATAAATTGATGTTTGGGGCTACGCGAAGTGAGAAAATCTATAGAAATGAAGGTAGTACAGAACTAGAAACTAGCCCCTTGATTTCACCTCCGCGAGGGGATGAAGAAGAGCTCAGGAAGGTCTCACCGAGAAGTGCGATCAATTTGAAAAGGCAAAGGATTCCGTGCATACCACCCCCACCCACACCACTGCTAGTTTCACTGTCTTCACCCCCATCTTCGCCCATACCCACCTTTGCCACCACTGCGAATCAATACGGCGAGTGCGATAAAGTTGCCAGTGTTCAAGGGAGTAGGGAATGAAGATACGGACCAGTTTTGGTTCGTGATAAAAGTTGTATGGGAAGTGCAGGGAGTCATAGATGACAATATAAGAAAGCATTGTTGGTCATCACTCTGCAAGATTGTGCACTGACCTAGTACATTAAGCATTCCAATGATAATCCGAATGTGGGGATCGTAGATATTCAAACTGTGCTAAACAAAGAATTGAGTAGGCCAAAGTTAGAGGCACAGTCGATCACTGGATTCAAGGAAATCACAATGCTACCAGGCAAGACCCCTTGGGATTTGGATCAGAGACTGAAGTGCACAATTCACGAAGCTAACATGATGTTGACGGATGGAAAACACCATAAATGGTTTGTAACATCATTAAAGCTGCATCTAAGGAACACACTGTCACAACAAAGGCTAACAACTCAGAGCAAGGCCTTGGAGGTCATGATGAGATTGCACGAGACCCCAATACAGGATCCCAACCTGGGAGTTCAACAGATTCACGTGCAGTTGAAAAACTTGTTCCTTGAGATGCAGAGTTTGAAACAAGACAGGACAGCTCGCCCAGAAGTGTGCGATGAGGTATGGTGCGTAAAGTGCAAGTGTCAGGGACATGACAATGACCACTGCCCAGTTTTCATGAATTACCTCGCGGGAGGAGGACCAATGCCATTAAGACCGGAGGCACAAGCAGGACCAAGCACGGTGCCTGCATTATGGTGTGTGATTTGTTAGATAGGAGGAAAGCATGCTATAGATAATTGCCATTTATTACAAAAGTACATGTAGAATTCATAGTAGTTGTTTTGTAATTTCTGTAGATCAGTGGGACATGATGAGCGCACCTGTAGAAGTTATGAGCTGATGATGGATCGAACTCCTACCTAAAGAGTTTAGGCCAAAACGTGGTCCCTTGACTAGAATACAGGGATGGCGTGAACCAGATTCCAAGGGTGCAGATGAGGCCAAGGTGGAGGAGGACGAGGAAGAGGTCGCGAACAGCTGATATGTTACAATTGCGGAGGGCTAGGACATTATGCCTGTGATTGTACAAATCCACTGCGGCCATCATGCTTGTATTGTACATTTTTTGATCACGAGACAGAGGATTGTCCCACACTAATAGCAAGGTTGTGCGATAAAGGAGCACTCCAACCTCCCCCGACCCAGAACCTACAAATGATGAGGTCTAAGCCGTGCGAGGAAGACCCTAATGTGAATATTATGCTCCGAAGTGGGGTTACAATAGGGGATGACAAAGGCAAGTAGCCTGAAGAAAGTACTTGGGTTCGTAAGGCTCCAACGAAGGAACCAGAGTTTGATTTGGAGCACTCTAAGGAAACCTTCATGGAAGCCAAGAAAAGCTTCATTGATGCCTCCACTTCAAGAGGTAAAGACAAAATGGAGCCAGAAATGGACCCATCGATGCTCACAACATTCCTAGAAACATGCATGACGCTATTGCACAATAGAAAGGTCGTAAAGGGGCTGCAGGAACTCATAAATAGATGTGCTAGGACTGTGCCAGGAGAACCGCGGGTAGTGCGGAAGCTCAGAAAGTACATGACACAAACGGGAAGGGAGATGAGATTGACCGCGCAGATTGGAGGATATGAGATGGACCAAGTGATTCTGATTCTAGGATCATACGTGAAGGTCCTGTCGAAGCAAACATGGGAGCATATGGGAAGGCCTACACTACAATGGTCTCCTATTCAACTACGAATGGCGAACCAGCAAAAGATACTAGCTATGGGGAGATTGCAGGGAATCACATTAGATATTGAAGGAGCAAGCGCATGAGCAGATTTTGAAGGAGCAAGAGTGCTAGAAGATTTCGAAGTGATAGAGATTGTTGATGACAGCAATCCCTACCCTGCACTATTAGGAATAGATTGGGCCACTGACATGAATAGGGTGATAAATCTGAAGAAGCACAAGATGATTTTTGAGAAAAAGTCTCTATGCGTAGTTGTACCTTTGGGCCCTACAGAAGGATCGCGCTAGACAGAGCCAGTGCGCGATGATGACAGTGACGACGATTTGGATTGCATCTACAACATAATCGCGTGAGAACAAGACTGGGTGAATCCAACCACGGATGGATGGATATCATGGGAGCACGAAAGCTCCACCACATCGGATTTTGACGAAGAGGTAGAACGATGGTAGAACTAGTTACACGAGGTAACCACGCTGAACTGTAACATGATGACAAGATCGCTGCACTGCATATCAACGGAAGTAAGGGAGCTACCTACGTATGATGGGTTAAGTGAGGTGGATAACTTCTTGAACATATTTGAAAGAGAAGTGTCGGAACAGCAACATTTCGGAGCTTTGAAATGGGTATTGCGCACTACACCCACGAGGTGGTGGGGTACGCACCAAAGAAGCTTTAAGGACTGGCGTGAATGTAGAAGGATGATGTGCATGTAGTTTGGGAAGCCTCAGATGCTATTAAAAGACAAGATTGTCGGACGAAACAGTCCATGCGCCCACCTGTCCAGATGGATACCAGTATATGGTACAAAACCTGCACGGATGCACACAGTCTTCGCGTTAGGAGACACGATCAGTAAGCAGGTGCGGGTGAGGCCATGGCGTGAACGACACCTCTTGTTGGAACCACAGAGTATGGAAATACCAAGTGCGCAGAAGGTTATCCACGCAGAAGCCTTTAATGAAGTATGTGAAAAGCTGAACAAGGTCCACAATGCACAACGGACTAATTGGGACCTATGCATACCCGCGGTTCTATGGGCTTGTTAGGTCTCTATACTACTACTGTAACCCCATATTGTTATTATTGTGCCCCATAGAAGCCCACTATTGTTATTATTGTGCCCTTACATTATTATTGTGATGTCGGCTCTGATTATATTATGACCCCTTAGACTCCTATATATAGGAAGGAGGTCTTGTCATTTGTATCACCCAAGAATTTTTCATTTGTGTAATGTAAAGGAGGTTGCCCCCTTGAAGACGCTGAATTCTAAGGCGTTTATCTTTCTTTTCTATCTTTTTGTGAGCTGGTTATATAACATTTGGTATTAGATCTTTGGATTCTATGGTTTCACTATTCCAAACAGAAGCATTAAGAACTACTCAAGCATTGAGGACAACACTTTCTAAAAGAGGGGAGCATGTTAGGTCCCTATACTACTAGTGTAACCCCTTATTGTTATTAGTACAACCCCCTTATTATATTTTTGTGCCCATGTAGTCCCCATATTGTTATTATTGTGCCCCATAGAAACCCACTATTGTTATTATTATGCCCTTACATTATTATTGTTACATTGGCTTTGATTATATTATGACCCCTTAGACTCCTATATATAGAAAGGAGGTCTTGTCATTTGTATCATCAAAGAATTTTTCATTTGTGTAATGTAAAGGAGGTTTCCCCCTCAAAGAGGCTTATTTCTAAGGCATTGATATATATTTTCTATCTTTTTGTGAGTTGGTTACATAACATTTGGTATGAGAGCTTTGGATTCTAGGGTTTCGCTGTTCCAAACAGGTCATCATGGAATTTTCACTATAACATTTTTTTTGCGATGTTTCAGAAGCTAAAAGACAAACCCATTTGAGATGAAATCTCGTTGAACCCTGGGTCTAAATTTCAAATCTTGTCTCGCTATATTTTCGGAGATATGATCTGAGGAATGTATGGTTTTTGCAAGCTCCATAATTTCATCTAAAACAGGTCATCGTGGAATTTTCGCTATAACGTTTTTGCTACTAAGTTTAAGAAGCTAAAATAAAAACCCATTTTCAAAAAAATCAGTCTGAACCTCGGGTCTGAATTTCAGATCTTGTCTCGCTATATTTTCAGATATATGATCTGAGGAATTTAGGATTTCTGCAGACTCTCGAATTACATCCTTAACAGGTGACCTTGGGAAAATCATCATAACTTTCGCTCTGAGCATCAGATTGAAATTTCGTAAGAATTTACATAAAGAGGACGGACCGTGTTTTGTTTGGGTATAATTTTCAGAACCTAAGGTTGAAACAGTGCACGTGGCACATTGTACAAGTTCACTCTATTGAACTAGTCTATAATTAGGTCATCGCAAGAGATTGCGAATAAATCCTTCTTCAGGAATCCAATTGCGTTCAGACTTGCGGAGTTAGAAAGAGGAATCATAGGGCTATTATAGGCCAAATTTTTAGAACTTAAAGATCCGAAATTACAGAGTTACAGTCATTTCAAGATCGAGTTCCTAAAATCAAGAAAAAGTGAGATGAGGAAGTTTGATGGCAAGGATCCAGTAAATTGGATACTACAGATGGAGAAATATTTTGATCTACATGGTGTACCATTGTTACAAAAGGTACTTATCACATCTAATTATTCAGAAACAAATCAATTTTTATGATATAAATGGCTTTGTTCTCATAAACCACTTGTCACGTGGTCAATTTTCACAGAGGAAATGATAACACATTATGAGGATACAAAGAGCAACACCTTCTTTAGCAAATTGATAAATCTCAAACAAAAGTGCTCAATGGAAGAGCACATTGAGGATTTCAAAAAATTGAATATAATGGTAGATGATATTCTAGAGAAGCAAAGGATTGATGTCTTCATAGGGACTTTAAAGGATAACATTCAACATGAGGTTTGTCTTTGGGATCCTGATTCATTGGAGAAGGCATTCAGGTTGGCAAGAAAAATTGAAAGCGGAATTATGGAAAAAAGGAATCCCACCACTCACAACTATAAATATGGAAATTTTTTTTCTCCTAGCCTTCCACAACCTACAAGGTTTAAACCATGACAATTGGAAGAAACAAGAGAAAAAGGGCTTTGTTACATTTATGATAACAAATACACTAAAAGTCATAAGTGTGCTGAGAAGAAATTATTTTACATAGATTGTGAAGAGGACGAAGAAAAGGATCAAGAAACATCAAAAGAAGAGGATATACACTAGAAACCAACCCCAGAGAAAAAATAAATGAATCCGACCATATATTGTAAAGCATTAGCAAGAATTACCACTCCTCAAACTCTCAAGATAGAAGGACATATCAAGAAGAAAAAGGTTCAAGTGAAAGATCACATCGAGAAAGAAGAAATGAATCCGACCATATATTGTAATGCATTGGTTGGAATTACCACTCCTCAAACTATCAAGATAGAAGGAAATATCAAGAATAAAAATGTTCAAGAAGTGAAAGATCACATGGAACATCAAGAATGAATCCGACCATATCTTGTAATGAATTGGAAGAAATTACCACTCCTCAAACTCTCAAGATAGATGGACATATCAAGAAGAAAAAGTTTCAAGAAGTGAAAGATCACATCGAGAAAGAATAAATGAATCCGACCATATCTTGTAATGCATTGGCCGGAATTACCAATCCTCGAACTATCAAGATAGAAGGACATATCAAGAAGAAAAATGTTCAAGAAGTGAAAGATCATATCGAGCATCAAGAAATGAATCTGACCATATCTTGTAATGCATTGGAAGAAATTACCACTCAAACCTCAAGATAGAAGGACATATCAAGAAGAAAAAGGTTCAAGCAATGAAAGATCACATTGAGCATCAACAACAAGTTCTCCAACTTTTAAAGGATAACGCCACTTTGGTGCAGAATTGAATGAAACAACAGGTAGAACAACATTGCAGTGAAAGAAGTTTTGATGTAGGCAATTGGGTATTTTTACGGAAACATCTCAAGCAAGCTATTTATGAGAAGGAAATGTTGGCAATACTACATGCACTTAAGAAATGGTGACCTTACCTAATGGAAAGACACTTCAAGGTAAAAATGGATCGTGATAGTCTTAAATACTTTTTAGAAAAAAGATTATCTTTAGAAGAACAGAAAAAATGGGTCACAAATATGTTGGGTTATGACTTTGAAATCATCTACAAAAAAGGGAAGAAAAATGTTGTTGCATATGAAATCACAAGAAAGGATGAGGATGTGGAAGCATTGTTTTGTGATATTTCTATTATCCAGATTGGATAAATGAAGCATGGGATGAATGGAAGAAGGACGAAGAAGTGTGGCCAATCATTCAAAAGTTGCAGAAGATCTCAGTTCAAACAATATTGCCAGAACTTGACGAGGAAGGAAAAATCATATTGGAACCTAGAGAAGTCACAGAAACAAGAACCCAACAGCTACGAAATTGATCAATTTCAGAGTATATCATCAAGTGGAAGAACCTACCCACTAAAGATTCCACGTGGGAGGACAATAATGTTATACAGAAGCATCAATAACTACTCAAGCGTTGAGGACAACACTTTTTGAAGGAGAGGGGCATGTTAGGTCCCTATACTACTAGTGTAACCCCTTTTTGTTATTAGTGCAACCCCCTTATTATATTTTTGTGCCCATGTAGTCCCCATATTATTATTATTGTGCCCCATAGAAGCCCACTATTTTTATTATTGTGCCCTTACATTATTATTGTTATGTCGGCTCTGATTATATTATGACCCCTTAGACTCCTATATATAGTGTTGAAAATGAAACAAGATGATGGAGCTTAGTGAAAAGAAGTCGCCTTCACTAAGTGGGCCGCAGGCTATTTTTGGCGCAAAGTCTATTTTTCGACTATGTCTATTTTTAGACATGTGGATCATGGTCTATGAGTTGCAGGATGCTATTTGTGGATGATTGGTCATGTTGGTAAAAATAGATGGACTTCTATTTTTAGACATATGGGTGGAGTCTATTTTTAGACTGCCAGTCTAAAAATAGAACAGTCGAATATTATTAGCTCTTAATAATATTTGGACTATAAACATTACCTTATCCTCTTGCAGCACTTCAGTTCGAGCTACGGATGTGGCACATGCAACTGCCAGAAGGAAATACGCTTTTCCTATGGGTTAGTTGAGCTATTGCATGATGGACTTCAGTTAGAACTCAAGTGATTGAGTTTGGTGGAGTTGATTGAGGAGTTGATGGAGTTGTGTTCAGTTTGACTTAGTTGAACTAGTTGTATTTAGTCTAACTACCAAATACACTAGTGATGAGTGATGTGAATTAATTATTAATTAATTCACTAATTACTAAATCATAAAGCAACTAAAGAATACATCAGTTAACTCAGTGCATGGACAGTTCAGTGGAGACAAGTGTTAGAGGTGGGTGAAAGAGTGAGACTACTATCAGTTGTGACTATAGCTGTGCATGAGATTTTCACAATCATTGATTGAGATTTCCAATGAGGATTGCGCAGTACAAGCCAAGGAAAACGAGCTTGGATCATTCCTATTCTCATCTTGGATTGCGCAGTAGATGCAGGCAAACAGTGGAGGAGATTTGAACCTGTGACTTGATTCAGATCTGAGCTAGTTTGTGTGTGGCAGGTGGAGATAGTACTGAGTACCTATGAGGAGTATTGTACTATGTATTGTTACATGTTCTCTATCATCATAATATACAGATAGTTTGGGGTTTTTAGCAGTATGCTTTCCCCATTACATATTGTGTTGATATGTGTGATTGATGTTTCAATGTGCGCATGCGATTGTTTTTTATTCCGCAAATTGATGATCAATGTAGAGGAGGTTATGTATTATGCATGAATTCCGAAAATAGTGTATAATCAGGATAATCTCTGTGAATAAGTGTTATATTATTCAAATTTCTACATGGTATCAGAGCAGAGTTGATCATCAGATCTATTATTCAGAAAGTGATTACATTTTATTTCTTCGGGCAGAGTCTGTAATCGGGCCAGGTAGCCTCTGGATTCATCCTTCTTTTGGAAGATGAGATATCTGGTAAATGCCCATACAGTCAATCTCTGTACGAGAAATACTTTGTTCTCACAAATTTTAGATCAGAAGCGGTTGAGTTTTGAGCTGGTGGAATTCGAATTTGCAACAGTGTTTTCTTGGTGTCGAAGTTGAAATGTCTTTCAACGGATTGCGATTGGAGTATGCCTTTGAAGGCAGCTTGAATTATATTGCATGGAAAGACAGGATGGAGGCAGTGTTAGATGACAATGGGTTGAAGGATTTCATAGAGGTTGAGGTCCCAAAGCCTACTGATGCTGCTCACGTTGAGGCTTGGCAAAAGAAGACAGCAAAGTGTCGAAGGATTCTTTTGGAGGGCATGAAGGATCACATTGTATCCAGCCTGCATGGAAAGGCTTATCCATACTTGATGTGGAAAGTGTTGATAGATTTATTCCAAAGAAAGAGCGACCAGAGGAAGCTGGCGCCCAAGGATAAACTCAGAAACATTAAGTGTAAGAAAGGAGACAGTATGCCCAAGTATCTCACGAAGTTCACCCAATGCCGGGATGAGCTGGGAAGTGTGGGGGTGACTGTAAATGATGAGGACTTGGTGAGCTTGGCTCTCCTTGGTCTTCTGAAGAGTTGGCATTCCTATCAGGACTCTGTCAATGGCCAGGAGAAATTGCCAAGATGGGAGAGACTTTGGTCAGATCGTGTGCAAGAGGAGATCAGGAGGAATACCAGGGACAGATCTTCATCAAAGGCATCTGATGAAGAAAATTGTGCTTTGGCTACCAAAGCAAAGAAGGGGAAGAACAAGAAAGCTTCTCATTCCAGTGTGAAAGGCAAGAAGTAGGACATGTCCAAGCTGAAGTGCTTTCACTGTCACCAGCACGGACATTATGCCACAAATTGTCCGCAGAAGAAGAAAAATAAGCAAGCTGCTGGATCTGCAGCGGGAGGCCTTAGCCTCACAGTTTGAGCTGGAATTTTCGCTCATCGCATGCTTGGTATCAAGTGTGATGGGATCGGTATGGTTCTTGGACAGTGGTGCATCTTTTCACATGACAGGAGATCGAGATTTGTTTTTTGATCTGGATGAGAAAGATCTTGGAGTGCACATCGAGATGGGCGATGATGGTCGATACAATGCGACCGGTATCGGTACCATTTCCTTTGAGAGGGAGTCTGGTAAATCCTTCGTATTGAAGGAAGTGATGCATGTTCCAGGATTGAAGAAGAATCTTATCTCTGTGGCGATGTTAGAAGACAAGGGATATGATGTTGTTTTCAGCGAGGGAAAGGCTTTCTTGCGCAGTAAGACAACTGGAGAAACCCGGAAGATGGGGTTCGAGTCAAGAACCTTTATCAATTGCATGTAGATGGCTGCGCAGCAATGGCATGCAAGGCAGTAGGATTGGTGAGCCAGGATGATGGCGAGCTATGGCACCGGATATTGGGCCACCTTCACCACGGAGCCTTGAAGATTCTGCAACAGATTTCTACTAGCTTCCTAAAGGCACTCTTGCGCAGTCAAATCAGTGCAAGGGGTGTACTTTGGGAAAATTTGTGAAAGCCACCTTTCACGAGAAGGATAGTCATGCCACGATGATCCTTGAGAGAATTCACACAGATGTGTGTGGACATTTCTCAGTAGCTTCGATAGGAAAGCACAGGTACTATGTGATCTTTGTTGATGATTTCTCTCGAAAGTGCTCGATCTTCTTCATGCAGAAGAAGAAGGAGACATAGTCAAAGTTCTGTGAGTTCAAAGCACTGGTCGAGAAGGAATCGGGGAAGAAGGTGAAGGCTCTTAGGAGTGACAATGGTGGTGAATTCATCTCTGGCGAGTTTAAGGACTTCTGCAGCGCAGAAGGGATTCGAAGAGAGCTCATAGTTCCCCATAACCCACAGTAGAACAGGGTTGCTGAGCGGAAGAACAGAATGATCATGGGTGATGCATGGGAAATGTTGCATGATCAGGGTGTACCCCTTCACTTGTGGGAAGAGGCATGCAATACTGCAATATATGTGCAGAACCGTTGTCCTCACAAGATACTTGGCATGAGTACACCTGAGGAGGCTTATTCTGGTAAGAGGCCTAATATTTCCCATTTGAGGATTTTTGGTTCTCCTGTTTACATGCATGTGACGAAGGATGCCAGGAAGAAGATGGAGCTGACCGCAGAGGTTGGGATATTTGTGGGGTACACTAATACGCCCCACAACTATCGTGTGTATTTTCCAGACAGTCGCAAGACTGTTGTGCAACGGGATATCAAATTTCAGGAGGAGAAAAACATGAAGTGTTCGCTTGAGAGGGAGCCACACTTGCATGCAGATGAGGAGCTATTAGTTCCTAAGGATGAGCATCAGGACGTGGATCAGCCACAAGATGAAGTTCATGGAGTGAAAGATACCACTCATGCAACGCCAACCATGAGAGGGCGAAAGCGCACTATAGAAGCTGACCGACAGGCTCAAGATGCAGAGAAGGTTGTAGGACCACCTACAGGACAATGCAGACAGAGACAGTCACCTGATCGGTACACTAGATACATGGATCTTGTGAGAAAATGTGTCGTGACTGAGCCATCCTCTTTCGAGGAAGCTGTGGAGGATCCCGCATGGGTAGATGCCATGGTGGAAGAGTATGATTCGATTGTCAGAAACAGTGCATGGGAGATTGTCCCAAGACCGGAGGGGAAATCAGTGGTGGGTTCGAGATGGATCTACAAAGTGAAGCAGGCAGCCGACGTGAGTGTGGAGAAGTGCAAGGCAAGATTTGTTGCCTGAGGCTTCTCACAGATAGAGGGGATCGATTATGAGGAGACCTTTGCACCTGTCGCAAGGTATTCTTCCATACAGACGATTCTTGCTCTCTCAACGCAGATGGGGTGGCACATTCATCACATGGATGTGAAGACTACATTCCTCAATGGAGTCATTGAGGAGGAGGTGTACATAGAGTAGCCCGAAGGTTTCGAGATCTTCAGCAGCGAGTCGCATGTGTGCAGGCTCAAGAGAGCGTTGTATGGGTTGAAACAAGCACCTCGTGCTTAGTACACACAAATAGACAGTTATTTCACCGGACTTGGATTCTACAAGAGTGAGGCGGATCCTAACCTATACCAGATTGTGGTGGAGGGTAAGTTTCTTATCATTATACTTTATGTAGATGATTTGATTTTGACGGGAGATGAGTTGTTGATACTTTCATGTAAGGAGGATCTTGCTAGAGAGTTTGAGATGAAGGACTTGGGCCTCCTTCATTATTTCCTGGGATTGGAAATTTGGCAGCGCAGTGATGGACTATTTGTTTCTCAAGGTAAGTATGCTCGGGAGATACTGGAGAAGTTCAATATGCATGGCTGCAAGCCTGTTGATTCTCCTCTTCCTGGAGGTTGGAGGAAGGAGGATGCTACTTCAGCGGAGGTAGTGGATGCCACTGTTTATCGACAGTTGGTGGGGTCGCTTATGTATCTGGTCAATACATGACCCGATATATGCTATGCTATTAACCAGCTTTCACAAGCTATGGTTAAGCCAACCAAGCTCTTCTAGAAGGCAGGAAAGCATGTATTAAATATCTTAGAGGCACATCGGGATATGGATTGTGGTATAGACAAGAGGATGAGGTGAAGCTATGTGGCTTCACCAATGTAGATTGGGCAGGGAGCCCAACGGACAGAAAGAGCACATATGGAGGGATCTTCAGTATCGGGTCGACAGCAGTTTCTTGGTACAGCAGGAAGCAGAGATCCGTGCCACTCAGTTCAGCAGAGGCCGAGTATATGGCAGCAAGTTTTGCTACATGCGAGGCTATATGGATGAGGAAGATCCTAGTCGGGTTGTTCGGGTCACACTTGGAGCCTACTGTGATTTATTGTGATAACCAGAGTTGCATTAAACTCTCGGCTAATCCAGTATTTCATGATAGATCCAAGCACATCGACATCAGGTACCATCATATCAGAGATTGTGTGCAGCGGAGAATCATGTTACTTTCATACATTCCCACGGAGGATCAGGATGCTGATATCTTGACGAAGGCGCTCACCAGGAGCAAATTTGAATACCACAGAGGTAGGATAGGGGTTGCAGATAATCCATATCTTGTTGAGAGGGAGTGTTGAAAATGCAACAAGATGATGGAGCTTAGTGAAAAGAAGTCGCCTTCACTAAGTGGGCCGCAGGCTATTTTTGGCGCAAAGTCTATTTTTAGACTATGTCTATTTTTAGACATGTGGATCATGGTCTATGAGTTGCAGGATGCTATTTGTGGATGATTGGTCATGTTGGTAAAAATAGATGGACTTCTATTTTTAGACATATGGGCGGAGTCTATTTTTAGACTGCCAGTCTAAAAATAGAACAGTCAAATATTATTAGCTCTTAATAATATTTGGACTATAAACATTATCTTATCCTCTTGCATCACTTCAGTTTGACCTACGGATGTGGCACATGCAACTACCAGAAGGAAATACGCTTTTCCTATGGGTTAGTTGAGCTATTGCATGATGGACTTCAGTTAGAACTCAAGTGATTGAGTTTGGTGGAGTTGATTGAGGAGTTGATGGAGTTGTGTTTAGTTTGACTTAGTTGAACTAGTTGTATTTAGTCTAACTGCCAAATACACTAGTGATGAGTGATGTGAATTAATTATTAATTAATTCACTAATTACTAAATCATAAAGCAACTAAAGAATACATCAGTTAACTCAGTGCATGGACAGTTCAGTGGAGACAAGTGTTAGAGGTGGGTGAAAGAGTGAGACTACTATAAGTTGTGACTATAGCTGTGCATGAGATTTGCACAATCATTGACTGAGATTGCCAATGAGGATTGTGCAGTACAAGCCAAGGAAAACGAGCTTGGATCATTCCTATTCTCATCTTGGATTGCACAGTAGATGTAGGCAAACAGTGGAGGAGATTTGAACCTGTGACTTGATTCAGATCTGAGCTAGTTTGTGTGTAGCAGGTGGAGATAGTACTAAGTACTTGTGAGGAGTATTGTACTATGTATTGTTACATGTTCTCTATCATCATAATATATAGATAGTTCGGGTTTTCAGCAGTATGCTTTCCCCATTACATACTGTGTTGATATGTGTGATTGATGTTTCAATGTGCGCATGCGATTGTTTTTGATTCCGCAAATTGATGATCAACGTAGAGGAGGTTATGTATTATGCATGCATTCCGCAAATAGTGTATAATCAGGATAATCTCTGTGAATAAGTGTTATATTATTCAAATTTCTACATATAGAAAGGAGGTCTTGTCATTTGTATCATCCAATAATTGTTCATTTGTGTAATGTAAAGGAGGTTTCCCCCACGAAGAGGCTGAATTCTAAGGCGTTTATCTTTCTTTTCTATCATTTTGTGAACTGGTTACATAACATGGCTTATAGGACCATGTGCAAGAAATTGACGGCATAGACACGTTCAAGGTTGCAGTATGGCGCGAACACTATAATTCCCATAAGACATAAAATGCCTAGTCTACGCAAGGAAGCAGCGACCAATACGACGATTCACGGAGCCTTGAAAGAAGGGATCACATAGCCAAATGAAGCAGAACGCTTGGGACCTGAGGAAGAAATCCAACAGGGTAATTTTAGGCTCCAAGAACTTGAGAAAGAAAGGGTGTGATTAAGGAAAAAAAGTGCTCTGGTGGAAGCGGAAGTGAAGAAGCTGGAGGATGAGATAAAGAAATATTTTCTTGATAAGAAGACCAGGGTGATGAAACAAGGTGCGCACGATCATGCTGACAAGTTTGGGGACTATCACCACGAATTGATCAGTCTGATTCCTTGGCTTGGACCGCATATTACTAAACGAATCAACCATGATGGCGCGCTGTAGATGATAAAGTGCGCGACGCCGCCAGTAACAATAAAAGGTGGGTATTTTTCCAGGAAAAGTGATGGATGATCGAATGAAACCCTATACAGGTGGCGTGGCCACCTGACTAGCCGTGGGAAGTACAGTCTTAGCACTCCTGAAAGTTGAAAGGAGGCACAAGACTATAAACTACTCTACCTGGGAGCTGCATAATGGTTGAGCTGTGTGTGGAAGCAAAGAGTCACAAGGTCCACAACCGCGTAAGGGTACCTACACTGCCGCGCGGGTTGGCCACAAAGTGACCGTTGAAGTCACTATTCACGATGTGATGCTCAACTTGAGACCAAATGGAGTAGGCGGCAGGCATTTAAGACGCGATTTATGGGCAAGATTTGGGAAAATCTGTCGCCAAGAGAGCATTAATGAACTGGATTTGGGGGGAACAGTCAAATTCAAATTCAAAAGGCGCTATAAATTACAAAGGGCTACCCAGAAAACAACACTTGGTCATTTACGAAATGAGTCGTTGTATACCCCACGTAGCCTAAGCAGAGCCCTGTTTGACTTGTGCAGAACGTTGATTGAACCCCTAAGTATGCAAGTGATAGATTTCTGGTCGAACACGATGGCAACATCTGAGGAAGTTATGTAAATTACAGAGATGACAACTGAAGAGGCCGCGCAGGCCCTGACTGTGGGGGATGCCCCTGAAGGCGCCGGGATTGTGGCAGAAATCACTAAATCACCACGCACACTGAGGCCGAAGAAAGGAAAACAGTCGATGGTTCTCATATGTGTGTCCCCGCGAAACCCGCTGGGCACTAGGCTAATAATGGAAGAGAAAGGGAAAGTCGTTAACATAGAAACCGATGAGGAGGAGGAAGACTTGGAGGACCTTATCATCGCAAAAGACGAGGACGAAGGAATGGAGGAAGAAACTAAGCCTGCGCACCCTCTAAAAAAGCTCCCCACCTATATCGCCCCACAGAAGGGGAAGACTAAGGTGCCCAAGGATCTTGACGAGAGCAAGAGCTCTTTCTAGACCCCACTCCTCCCAGACAACATCATTTTTGAGGGCACACACCTGGGACGGGTGCCTAGCTTGAAATTTGAATATTTGGATCTCACTGACCACAAGAAGTCCCCTCACCTAGAAATTGTACAACTCATGAAGCCTAAGTAGAACACCGCGGTGGGGGTTACTGAATTAGAGCAGTGAAAGTGGTTTCACATAGTGGAAAGGTAGGGCTACTAAACCTACTCTGGGTGCCACATTTCCACCGCACCCCAATAACAATTTTTGTCATCAGGCAGCTGCTCATCCTGGTGCATGGTGGGTGTTTGTGCCTGGAGGAGTGCATCCCCATCATGGACCACTTGATTCACCACATTATCCGGCTTCCATGTAAAGGAGAGGACCCCGCAGATATCTCGAAGGGGAAAAGCAGTGACCTGGCCATCGCAGAGGCAATGAAAAATAAATATAAATTTAGGAAGAAGGAGATGGGCTATGCCATATCTAGCATCAACAACAAAGCAGTAAGAGTGGCGACCCAAATACTGGCAAGTAAGGTTATGCGCAAGTGTTGCGTGGACGAGGTACCTACGCCAGTGATAGTACTTGCTGAGCAGTGTGCGGAGGGGGTCCAATTTAACTGGTCCGAGTTCCTCTGCAAGGAGTTCCTGGAAAATTGCCGCGAGGCTCGGGAACAAGGAAAAATGTTCCACTATGCATGGCTTCTGTTGTCCATAGTGCTCGTGGCAAGGAAATTGTCGGAGGACAGCCAGTTCCACATAATTGATAGGGATATGTCGGAGGCCACAAAGTATGCTTCGCTCTAGGCCACAAAGGATGCAAATAGTAATATATTTTGGGTGTTCATGGAAATGAACCTTAAAATCAAGATTAACCGCAAGCCGCAGTTATCACTCACTATCTACAATAGCCTGCAAAGTTTTTCAGAGTTTAAAGCGGACCTCCACAACATATACATCAGAGCGCGCAAGGACCTAGCTAAGAAATGAAGAGGGCTACCCTTTGTAGCCACGGACGATGTAATTTTTTATGTACTGGAGACATGGTCATTGGAGTGGTGCGCCCTAGACATCGCAGCAATGGAGAAGTCTGTGGCACAAAAGAAGAAAGAAGAGGCCAAACTACGCATGGCACAATTGGGAGAGAAGAGAAGGCAAGAGGCAGTGGTAGCAAAAGCGCAGGAGCCGCGAGATGCTACACAGATAGTAGCAGACCAGAAAAAGGCTGCAGTAGTAGCAGTAGTACAGGAGGTAGCTGAGAAGGTGTGCAAGGGCCAAAAATTTCCTTTGCATGGGCAAGAAGAAAAGGAAGAAGTGGGGGTGTGGACCCACAAACCGTGTCAACACAACTAAAGCTCCAGCGCTCAAGCGAGCAGATGGGGCCACGCAGGAAGGTCAAGGCATCAAAGTTGTATATTGACCTGATCACCCTTATTGAGGGTGATCTGCACGACATCGGCAAGACAGTGCGCAGTGTCACCTCCGAGGCCCTCTAGAATTTTGTGCTAGAGAACTAGATTGTGTTGGGGTCCCTTAGAGCACAGCTGTAGGAGTTGCTGGTGCGCACTCCTCAGGCTGGTACCCTTTTGACCAGCCTCGCAGTAGGGACAATTGCAGCAGAGCAGATGCTACGTGCTCAGACGACAAATACAATAGTGTTTCCAGAAGGGGAACTATTGACAACAAAGCAGGCCGACAGGCCTACGATTAGTGCATTGAAGGGTATTGGGATCAACATGGCTGCACTCCCATGGGAGACATTTTACGTTCTATAGGATGGGATTACTGCATAACTGCGGGCTAGGGAGAGCCGCGCACTACAGGTACTAAGCGAGAAAAAGATCAACATGGAGCAGTTGAGCTTGCAGCGTGACGAAGTGGTGTCGCAGAATCGACAGTTGGTACAGGTACTGGATGAAGCTTGTCAAAGCGTCCCTGAGCTGGCCATCCCAGCAGACACACCAGCAGAGGCATGCATCCACAGGCTAGCAGCAGGGGTGTGTGAGGCACGATAAGAAATGACTAAGGTTCAGCTGGAGCTGAACCTTCATATCGTAGAGCTGTGATTGAAGGTGCAACCCTCCACCCCTCCAGAAGTAAGATAACAGTGCGTTAGCGTTATTACAGTAGGACTGGACGAGATTGACAGTGAAGTGAGGGACTGCACCAAAATGTTGGAGGAGTCATTTGAGGTCCTCACGAATCTGCAGGAGGACCCCAACATCTAGCGCTTAGAGATAGAGGCGCGTGAACTCCAGCAGCAGTATGAAAGCATCAAAGGAGCTACGCAGATGGTGGCCCTCACCCAGAGGCTCGCGCGAATGCAACATGCCAAAGCACTGAAAGAACAAGTGGACATAGCATGGCACAAAGAAGCAGTCATGAAAGTGCGCATTCAGCCTTGGATCGATGACGCCTTCACCATCATGGCAACACTTGAAGGCAAGCCCACATGAATGTAGGGGACGCAGGAACAGATGCAGGGAAGTAGTTCCGACACTGCAGTCTCAAAACAACGCAAGTGTATTATTTATTTATTGCGTGAACTTATATGTATGTGCTATATAAATAAATATAACACAAGGCTTCTATTTACGTGAAGATAACTAACTGGTGTAGGAAGATAGGTAAAACCTCAGGTGTGACTTAGGGAAATAGTGCAGAGCTCTGCTCTAGAACCGCGGAAGCTCCACAGCCCCTAGGGCTACGTGAAGGCAAGTATATCAGGGCGCGAAGGCCATGAAAGTACGCAAAGCAACCTGCACGCAGGGATGAGCGGTTGGACTGAATCAAACCCTCAGACATCTCAAGGGTGCGGAAACCTAGTTCCAGCACCCCCCCCATACCACTTCGGGTGAGACCTCAGTACACGCTCCACGAACTATTTTCGAAAGGGCCAATAGTACAGGGATTTGTTTGGCTAATTAACTATGAACCTGGGCCAGGCCCCAATAAGCCAACACTCTAGATGTAGAAACTTGATTCCAGCATCCCCCCAAACTGCTTCTGCTGAGACTTTAGTCCGGACTACGCGGATTGATGTTGAAATGGCCATTAGTGTAGGTATTTATTTGGTGTAACTAACCCTGAACCTGGGTCAGGACCCACTAAGCCAATAAAACCATTTGTTGGCTTAGTGGGTCCTGACCCAGGTTCAAAGTTAGTTGCATCAAACAAATCCCTACACTATTGGCCCTTTTAGCATCAATCCACGTAGCACAGACTGAAGTCTCACCTAAAGCAATATGAGAGGATGATGGAACCAAGTTTCCGCATCGAGAGATGAAGGTGATGTATTTTTATGACTTAGATCTGCCTTCACGCAGATTCCTAAGCCCTTAAGCCTTAGTGTTGTAAGCCCTCTCAATCGGCCTCTAGACCTTCATGAAGGTCTACGACTGGCTTTTGCGGATCCTAAATAGGAAAATTAGCTACTTACGCACACCATGGATTACCCTTAGATCAATATTTACTCAAATCTACCTAAGTGTTTGATAACTTTAATAGAAAGTGTTATGATCTTCGCGTAATCCTTAACATTACTTGCAGATGATAAGCTATACTAAAATCTAACTTTGTTCCCAAGTCGGCAAACATCTCCTTCCAATACCTATAAGTGAACTTGGCATCTCTATCTGATATGATCTTCTGGGGAACACCATGCAACCTCATTATCTCCATGATGAAGATCTAAACTACCTCACTAGCTGAATTAGTAGATTTCAATACAATAAAGTGAGCTACCTAATGAGCCCCATAAATGGGTAATTATATGGGCTCATTTTGCCTCCTAACATAGTTAAATCAACCATTCTCTTAGCTTATTGCATGTTTTTTTATTATATTTATGCTTAGCTAGTTGCAACATTATTGCTGCAATACTGGTGCTCACCACTTTTTTGGGCCGTTGCTGGGGAAGCGTCAGAGTATTTTGTGATTACTGCTTTCTTCTATTTTCTATCGCAACATTCTGCTAAATAGTTTATTTCAGCAAAAGTAGAATAGTCATTTCTTTCAGCTTCTGCATTTCCTTGCTTTCCTTTTCAATTCTACAAATTTCATTTCAGCAAGAGTAGGCTAGTCATTTCTTTCAAGTTCTGAATTTCCTTGCTTTCCTTCTCAATTCAACAAATTTCATTTCAACAAGTTCATTTCAGATAGTTGCAATTTGTTTTGTTCAATCCATTTCAGTTTTGCAGGTACAATCGGTGTGGAAAAAACAAAAACCAACCAAAAATATTTCCTTTCATGCCTCGTAGGAATAGAAATAATTCAAGAAAATTCTTGCCCAACACCCGCACTAGCTCACAAAGCCAAACTTCTCACTTCTTCAGTGGTAGTGATCAAAAAGAACCTTTATGTGAACAACCAGAGATATTTGAAAAACCTATAGGGGAAGAAGAAGAAGAAAACATCCCTCCTGAGCCAATGGCTAAAAACAGAAATGCTAGGGGGAATAGAGAGAGAATGGAGGGTACCTTTCCCATTAGGGAGACTAATGGGGACACCAAAATCAAGAATATAAGCCCTTCAGCCCTACCTCACTTCCATGGTTTGACTACGGAAGATCCTGACACCTTCTTGTTTGAGTTTGTTGTCATTTGTCGAACCTATGACTATGTAGAAGATGAGAAAAAGTTGAAACTATTCCCTTCTACTCTCAAGGATGCAGCATTGCTCTAGTTCGTGGGGTTACCTGACAATAGCATCACAAATTGGGCACAGATGCAGCAGGCCTTTAATGACAAATATCGAGACTACTGTAGGTCAAAAGATACCAAAGAAGAAATCTTCCAAATGACCATGGGAAGTGATGAATCCTTGGAAGATTATGAAGAGAGGTTCCAACTCAGTTACAAAAGGGCCAGGTGCACACTTGACCTTGAATCTCTGAAGTTGGTCTGCTCAGGGGAATTCCGGAAGACCTTCTAAACACCCTCCATCTACTGGCTGGGGGAGACATCTACCAACTATCTTATGAGGACATAAAGACTATTTTTAGAAACCATTCTAGAGAAGCCAGAAAGAAAGGTAGGGAGAGACAACCCATAGCCAGTGCCTCCCCTTCCAATTCATCCATTAAAGGTGAAATTGGAAACATGCTGGAAGACTTCAAAAGTGAGATGTTGTAGACTCTTGCCATGCAAATGGATACCTTGCATATCAAAAGAAAACAAGAGGAAGTAGAGAGGGCTTTGGCCATCTTTTGTCCTATATGCACCAGGAGGCATCCTAGGAACGAATGTCCATTGAAATATATAGAGGTTTGTTCAGTCTGTGTAGAAGATCATTCTACAGATAAGTGTCCTTCCTTGCCCGGACTTAAAGTTGCATACCAAGGCGCTGAAGGAACCACTGAACCACTCTATTTCATGAACCAAAAGAGACTGCATGGACCTAGACCATACCAGCAGGGGATGCAAGGGACATCTCAGGCATACTACAACCCCAACCAAGTCATTTCCATACCTTCTTGGGGCCCTCCTGCTCATCCTTCTTGGTCCACGCCTCCTCCTTGGTCCTTCCCATCTTAATATCATGCCCAACTAGCCGCTCATTCATTTCAATCCTATGTTCAACCGCAACCTCAGTGGAATGCATCTCATCAGGGGTGGAGGCCCCAGTACAACTCTCCTCCCACTCTTTTTCCTCCACCACCTGCTCAACCACAACCATTACCTTCTGCTCCACCAAGACAACCCCAAATGCCTTCCCAGCCGAACCCAAACTCGAACAACAGATAGGCTCAGCAAGTATATAGTGGGGAACCATCATGCCCAACTTATGCTGTGGAGATTCAAGAGATTAACCTGCGATCTGGGAAGGTTCTCCCAAATAGCCAGCCTCCACCTAGGGAGGTTGAGGAAGATAAAGAGGAAAGTGAACCTAAAGCAATTCCACCCTTTCCTGAGAGACTATCCGGGACAACATAGCCTACCCCAGAAGAAACTAAACTTCTAGGAGAATTGAAACAGTTATGTGTGAAGATACCGCTTCTCCAAGCCATAAAAAATGTGCCTATCTACAATAGGTTGATCAAAGAGAAGTGCTTTAGGCATCCAAGAAGGCGCAAGAGAGATGCCCCAACCATCAATGTCATAGGACAACTGTCCAACCTGATGTTGGGGCAGGTAATCTGTCTAAAACATCTAGAACCTGGAAGCCCAGTAGTTGATGTCCACATCAATGGCACCATGATCCCACATACCTTGATTGATTTGGGAGTTTCCATTAATGTGATTACAAAGGACACAATGCTCAAACTTAACCTCCAAGGCTCCTTGAGGAAGACCACGACAGTACTGCAGCTAGCAGACCGCTCCACCGTGACCCCTGAAGGGATTGTGGAAGATGTGATGGTCTCCATTGATTCTTGGGAGTACCCTACTGATTTCTTAGTTCTCCAACCGAAGGCAAAGCTCACTGGGTATCCTGTCATCCTAGGAAGACCCTGGTTGGTTACTGCTGATGCCTATATCAGTTGTCGAGCTGGGAACATGACCATAAAGAACGGGCATATGTCCAAGTAGTTAATCCTATACCCTCCTACCCAACCGTTGCTAGAATATGATCTACCTCTCTGGTTGGAGGAGGAGGATGAGGATGAGGTCTATTCTACACCACTTTGTGCAGTAGAAACTGCCATGGGAGGCAAACTGCAAGATGAGGATGATATGATTGAAAATTTGATTCAGAATCCACCCCCCAGTGTCTTACCATTAGAGGACATAGTGAGAGAAACCCAAAACAACCCCTCAACTAATCTCTGTGGCCGACCTAACCTCTCTCCGTGTTAAGAATATAGAGTTCAGCCTAGAAAAATCCTTGAAAATCAATCCATCCCTATCCACTTCCCAGGAGAAGGAGCTGTGCAACTTACTGAGAAAACATTTAGGTGCCTTCGCTTGGAGTTATAAGGAGATGAAGGGAGTGCACCCTTCAGTATGTACTCATCATATATACATTAAGGAAGATTGCAAACCAGTCAGGTAGCCTCAAAGGAGGATGAATCCATCACTTAAAGATATTGTTAAGGAAGAACTGTAGAAATTGCTCGATGCAGGATTCATCTACCCCATCTCTAATAGTGAATGGGTCTCTCCTTTAGTGCTAGTGCCAAATAAAAATGGCGAGTGGAGAATCTGTGTCGACTATCGAGAATTGAACAAAGCCACTAAAAAGGGCCATTTTCCTTTGCCTTTCATAGATCAAGTGTTAGATGGTCTAGTGGGGAAAACGTTTTTGTCCTTCCTAGATGGGTTCAGCGGGTACAATCAGATTCAAATCAGCCCAGAAGACCAAGATAAGACCACTTTCACTTGTCCTTGGGGTACCTTTGCATACCGGGTACTTCCTTTTGGTTTATGCAATGCTCCAGCCACTTTCCAAAGAGCGGTATTGAGTATATTTTCTAAATTGGTTCATGATGCAGTGGAAATATATATGGATGATTTTACTCCTTATGGTTCTGACTTTCGGGAAGCTTTATTTAACCTAGGGAAAGTTCTAGACAAGTGTATTAAGATGAACCTATCCCTCAGTCTAGAAAAATGTGAACTTTTTATGACTGAAGGGACCGTTTTAGGTCATGCAATATCTCAACAAGGACTGCAGGTGGACCCCAACAAGATTGCCATCATCCAAAGGGTCCCACCTCCTCAAAAGGTGAGAGATGTCAGAAGTTTCCTAGGCTTAGCTGGATATTACCGAAGATTCATTAAAGATTTCAGTAAGCTAGCCTCTCCTTTGTTTGGCCTTTTAGGCAAAGATGTTGAGTTCATATGGTCTAAAAATTGTCAAGAAGCCCTAGATACCTTGAAGAGCAAGTTAGTAACTTCCCCAATTCTCAGAGGCCCAAACTAGGCCCTACCCTTTCACATTCACACAGATGCCTCGAACAAAGAAATAGGAGCAGCCTTAGGACAAATTGATGAAAAGTTGCCTTATGCCATATACTTTATAAGAAAAAATTTGTCAAAGTCAGAGTTAAATTACACAATGACTAAGAAGGAACTCCTAGCTGTTGTGCATTCCTTAAACAAATTCAAACATTATATTACAGGATATCAAACCTTCGTGCACATTGATCATGCTGCAATTAGATATTTAATGAACAAACCAGATGTAAATGCTCGTATTATTTGATGGTTGCTTTTACTACAACAGTTTGATCTAACCATTATTGATAAGTCTGGTAAAGAAAATGTTGTTGCTAACTTTTTATCTAGAGTAAATTTGCCTGTAGGTGAAGAAGGAATGGTGGATGACCAAATGCCAGATGAACATCTTTTTGCTATTTCAGTACTCTCTCCATGGTTTTTTGATATAGCAAACTACTTGGTTTCAACATAGTTTCCACCACACCTGTCCTCAAAAGAGAAGAGCAAGATAGTAAGGAAAAGCGCCCCTTTCACCTGGATTGGGGGTAATCTCTTCAAACATGACCTAGATCAGATCTTGAGAAGATTTGTCAGGGAGGAGGAAGTCTTTGACATTCTCCTGACCTGTCATGACGGGCCTTGTGGAGGTCATTTTTTAGCAAATAGAACTGCCTTCAAAATATTACAAGTAGGCTACTATTGGCCCACTTTTCATCAATATGTGAGGAGATACACCAGCCAATGTGATCAGTGTCAAAGGATGGGGAAACCTACTCCAAAGGATGAGATGCCCATGCAACCTCAAGTGACCTTTGAGCCATTTGAGAATTGGGGCATGGACTTTGTGGGTCTTATCAACCCTCCTTCAAAACAGAATCAATACATCATTGTGTGAACCAATTACTTGACAAAGTGGGCAGAAACAAAAGTAATCAAAGTAGCAACAGAGGAAAAAGTAGCTGATTTTTTGAGAGAAAACATATTCTACAACTTTGGGTATCCAAGAGAATTGGTCACAAATCAAGGCAATTAGTTCACTTCCAATTTGATTGAAGACCTGCTCACACATCATAAAATCAAGCACAGGACATCCACCCCTTACCATCCACAAGCCAATGGGTAGGTGGAAGTCACTAACAGAGCTTTGGAAGGAATTCTGACCAAGGTAGTGAGCAGCAATAGAAAATATTAGGCGGACAGATTAATTGAGGCCACCTGCGCCTACAACACAACATGGAAGACTACCACAGGGTTCACACCCTATGAACTGGTCTATGGGAAGAAGGCTTTGTTGCCAATAGAATTTGAATTCAATACACTAAGGATTACAACTCAGCTAGACCTAGACCTCAGCCATGCATAGAAGGAAAGATTACTTCAACTCAATGGATTGGATGAATAAAGATTGCATGCCCTTCTCCACACAGAGGTAGTTCAACTTCAGAGGAAGATATGGCATGACAAAAACATCAAGGAGAAGAAATTCCAAGAGGGAGATTGGGCACTACTCTATGATTCAAGGTATAAAGACTTCAAAGGCAAGCTGAGGAAAAGATGGCTAGGACCCTACACTATGGAAAAATGCAATGAGAATGGTTCAGTTCTGATCAGAACCATTGATGAGGAAGCCATCTCCATGCTTGTCAATGGACATAGGTTGAAAATTTACAAGAAGCCCCTCTCCAAGCGAGAGTTCATTGAAGGTCTAAATAAGACAGTGATGGTAGTGGAGCATGTCTTAGCCTCCACTTCACCCACTCATTGAAGAAATAAAAAAAAGTAAGGACTCAAGTGAAAACCTCCATGAGGCACTTGAGTCCCATCATTGGGTTGAAAACCTCTTCTGAGGCGGCCTAGTGATGCCAAAAACAAAAAAAAAAAAGAGAAAAGAAAAAGAGAATAAGATCCCTGGGTGAAAACCACCTTTGGAGGCACCCGAGACAAGCAATTAGGGTGAAAACCTCCTTGAGGCACCCTAGTTGTTTTCAAAAAAAAAAAAGGAGAAAAAGAAGAAAAAGAAAATTGAATTTTAATGTGCATTGTAGGTTTGCAGGAGGACCACAGAGAGAAAGAGGAGATGCCACAGAGCCCTGACATTCACACCAGCACCTATTTCATCTCCTCCACACTCTTCTCCATCATTTCTGACCTTTCTTCCACCCCACTGTGTTTTTTTCCAGAAACTGTGTGTTCTACAGGAGGCTCTGTGTTTTCTACAGGAGGCTCCTGTAGGAATTACAGAGAGCCAGAAATGGTTCCAAAAAGTAGTTTGAGGGGCTGGGAAGCTTCATGAAGAACATATAAACCCTCCTACAACTATCAACCCACCTTGCCATCCATTCCACACCTGCATCACATCATCATCATCATTTTTTTTCTTCCTGTCCTAGAAAACCACAGAAAAAATAGTTTTTAGTAAAAAAGAGAAAAGGAACAAAAATAAGGAAGAAGCACCTCAAATCTCACCTGCAGCTTACCTAGTATCTCTCCATCTCCATCTACATCTCTGGCATCATCCTCACAGCTCCTAGCACAGAAATAAGCTGAAATTTCAAAGGGAGAAGCAACTACAGGAGCTCCTGTAGGAATTCATGTAGTAGTTGATCCCATTAATATCAAGCTACAGTAGTAAAAGAAGTGCAGCGATGAGGATTGAAGGAGACATCTAAAGCTTAGATCCAACCAAAGGAAACCTGCACAAGGCAAACAGCCACACATCAGAAAGCATATAGCATGTAGCAAAGGAAATACAAGCGTGCAGCAGTAAAAGGAGCCAAAATACCTCACAGCACATACATTCGACTCACAGGTAAGTGACTAACCTGCTCGTCTGTTTGCATTTGTGTAATTGAAATATATGCATGAGCAAATGAGATGGTTGACGTTGAATGAGGAAAATGTGGCCAGTTAACTTTGCCACCTTCATCTAGTTCACTGCACTCATCCGAAGATGTCACCCACACGTGCGCATAGTCAACTTAGAGAAAGATACCAAGGACAGGTAGTGGAGGGTATGCAAACTCTGATGCAATAATGAGAGGTGATTACAGGATGAAACCATGATGACAAGGTAGGTGGGGACCAATGGTCCAAATATGGCCAATGTACATTTTTGCCAGCTCACCCCCATCACCAGAAATATCTAAAAGAAGTAATAAGTACTCCTCCTCGAGCACTTTCACCACTTTTTCCCTCATTCTCTCCTCGTAAACTTAGCTGCATCAAACTCCTTGTCACTCCACAGCCTTGAAACCATCATTTTCCACTGATCTCACTCATCCTCCGAGCACTTACACGTTCTACAGGAGCACCTACAGGCAGTTCTACAGGAGGGGCAGTGAGCTGTTTTTAAGGAGAAAACATGGGTTTTTTGCTCGATTTCTGGCTTGAGGAGGTAGGTTCCATGCATACCCACCTTGATTATCAATATGTGCAAGGAATGATATCATTTTAAGGAGGAATTGAGTCCATAGAAGAAGAGGAATTACATAAAAAAAATCTGCCTGTTTTCCTCTGTTTTCCTGTTTTCTTCAAAATTCTTGTCTCCATCTCTACATTTGGTGTTCAAAAGGGGTATAAGCACAATGACAGGAGGATTCATGAGGAAGGAGCCCACTAATTCAACCAGGCTCCATGAACATCCCCAAGTAGTAGCCATATTCACAAGGGCAAATTGGATGACCTTTTTTGAGAAATTCCGAGGGTTTGATGAGGAAATTTCTCAGGAATTTTCCCTTTATTTAGTCCCTCACTCAAGAACCCATGCCACTGTCACTTTTAGAGGTCCTTCCATGGAAATAACCCAAAAATTTATCAGTAGGGTTACTACCCTTCCTCTTGGATTACCTTGGAGCAAAGATGAAAAACCAATTGGACAGGCTACTAAGAAAAACTTCTTCCAAAACAATGAACATCCTGTAGAAGATAAAAATGACATTAGAAGGAAAAGAATACCCTACCCTTGGGATGAGGTTAGTTACCAAATCATCAAATATATTTCCTATGACGGGAGGTATAGCATAGTCTATGGCTACCATTTTAGAATCCTTCATGAGCTGAGATATGGCATGGACAATCCAACACCCCAGAAACTCAGTATCCCCTATTTCCTCCTGCAGTCCCTCATAGCCTCCAGCATTAAGTTTAAGGCAGGAAATCCAGATCAACTGGCTCACCATGGGTTAATCAAAATTTTAGTGGAAGAAGCCCTCCATACATTCACACTCCCTATAGCATGGGAAGTCTTCAATAACATGACAGCAGAAGATGACATAAAGGCCCTCACCTATGATATCAGTCCTTCTAACAATGAGGAAGAAGAGCATAAATGGGGAGAAGGTGAAGCAACTGATGACTCAGCAGGAAAAGAAAAGGAGGAGGAAGAAACTAAGATAGAAGAGGAGAAGGGGGAAGAAACATAACAGGAAGAAACAGAGCAAACGGAGATAAAAAATAGACAGAAGGAGGAGAAAAAGAGGCACCAGAGGAAAAAAAAAGAGAAGGGTCCCCTGAGACTCTGGAAAGAGAGGCAACAACTGCCCTGAGCACACCAACTAAACCAAAAGAAAAGAGAAAAAGGCAAGCCTCCATGTATTTCAAGGCCAGGAAAAGCACAAGGATAAAAACAATAAAACCCCAGCCATCTTCAACAGTGCCCATTACAATTGAAGATTCACCCACTATCAAAGGGGAAGAATCTCCCTCTATAACCCCTATCACATATGAAAGAGGGACTCCTATATCTTCCACCTGGAAGGAAAAAGTGAAACTACAGGACCCAAAAACAGTGCTACAGGAGGCACAGACAGTTCTACAGGAGACACTGTCAAGGCTACAGGAGACCCAACAGCTTGAGAAAACAATGGAATAGCAACCAAAGGGGAAGGAGGAAGCTACAGAACCATAAGAACCTGATCCCCAGCCCAACCTTGCCTCCTATTACCATCTTCTTGAAGGAGGAAGGATAATTCCACAAACATTTGCAATTCCACTATTCTTTGAATTAGAAAAGGAAAGAATAAGAACACATAGGTGGATGCAAATAGCCAAATCCAAGGGAGTTGAGGATGTTGGCCACATGGAGAACAAGCTTAGAGAAATGGGCAGGGAGTTAAGTGCTATCAAACATAGGGAGAATATTGCAAGAAGCCAACTCCAAACTAAAAATGAATTGTTAAGAAGGCAGCCAAAGGAGAAAGAAACCCAGCTGGCATGTATGGTTGGCTTATCCATGGAGGCACTGCAATGTAGAACACCAGCAAAGTACTATGGATTATACCTCAAGGACCAATGGCTATAGTTCTAGATAAATACTTTGGCACAAAGAGGCACAATGCCTTTTCAAGATTACAGATAATTTATGGACCTGTGTGACCAAAGCACAGTAGAAGATAAGGCAAAAATGGCAGAATTTTACTTGCATAATATGGCCCTCACAAACATGAATGTGTGGGACCCCAATGCTAGGCTAGGGGACCTACAACTAATGGCCATGGCTTCATGGATGAACCATGAGGAGTTAAGGGCAACTGAAGTAAAAAGGTTGATGATCAGAGAGCAGAATGAGCCACTAATGATCAGATCTAAGCCATCAAATCCCATGGCTCTCATCAACACACACCAGCTGCTTGCAAATAATCCTCAAATTGCCCCTAGATATATAAGTGATCAAGCACAGGCCATTGCACATTTTGAGGACATGGAAAGGTTACTTGGGGATGACTGTGTGCATGCATGTATGAGGAGATGGAACACCTTACCACACAGTCTGAAGATCATTCCCCAATGAGGATGAAGGAGGCACTAAGGAGAGTGCCAATGTACAAGCACTCAATGCAAAGGTTGCATGTCCATTGGATTGGCCTCAAACTGAGTCCACCATTGCTGTTAGGCATGCTAGAAGGGAGAACCGAAGAAGAACAGCAGAGGTAGTGGGAAGAGATAGACAAAAAAGCAGGCTTCTATGACAAGGAAGAGAAAACAACATCAGAAGCTTGGGATGCTAGAGAGGCCACCAGGGCCGTCAAAGATGAGGAGATGGAATAAGTTACTCAGAGGATGAGTAACACCTTTAGTAAGGGGGTGATGATGAGCCCCATAAATGGGTAATTATATGGGCTCATTTTGCTTCCTAACATAGTTAAATCAACCATTCTCTTAGCTTATTGCATGTTTTTTTTATTATATTTATGCTTATGGAGTGAGTTGAGTTAGTTATGATGTTGTTATCACAAAATCCAACCCTGATAGGCCGTTGATCAGGTAGACCTTGTGTAACTCTTTCAAACCAACTCTTGGCTGAGGCTTAGCCTCCTCAACCTGAGAGGGCTCTCTCACTAGATTAAAGATTTTGATAAAGATTAAGATTAGATGGCTAACTCTATGGAAAATTCAAACAACAATGTATAAATGGTTGAAATACCAATTAACAAACTTCCATTGGGCTATGGAGTCAAAGTGTGTTTCAATACAACAACAAGATCAATTTCACATGGAAGTCAGGGCATAAAGGGTTTTAACATAAAGGAAAAACAGAGATACAATATAGAGAATACAGCCTACAAACACATGAAGGAAGTTAGAGCATCATCAAATGAATTCTACGTAACATGTGTCTATACCACTGCAAGTAAGTATATGAAGGAATCCATGAGGAAAATCAAACATTGAAACCCTTTCTGAATCCCGAGTAGCGAAAGCAACTCTTTGTATTAACCTGAAAACATACAGTCACATGCAATAGCACAATGTGCTTGATTCTTTGAAAATTGCCAACCATCGGTGTATTTCATCTTCTCCAATATATATAGCTCATTACATGACTTAGATTCCTCCTCCAGCATGAGGAGAATTCGGATTCTACCTGACCTGACACCTATTGACACTTAAAACCAACTATTAAATGCAAATGACAGCTAACTAGCAGTCCTAGAGACCTAATACAACTAGGAATGTAACTCCTTATTATGATTACAACAACCTTATCTAAACATTTAAAGCATTCTTTGACACTTATAACTCCATGAATTCTAATTTTATGGTGCTCATAACCCTCCAACTGGCCCTTGATGACTCATCCTTTTACTATTCCTAGAAACTAGGAGACTGTTCCTTTCTCTGTTCTGGCTGAAAAATAGGTCTTGGGACAGAGCTCATATCTTCTCATAAAAAATTTATTTTGAAAAACTGAAGGAGGCTTTTGTGAACCGATCCATTTTGAACAAAAACCTCTCTTTTTTGTTTGAAAAATCTTTCCAACCGCCTAGAATGTGTCTTTTAAAAACAGGTGTAAAACAGGAGAAATATGCTTGTGAAAAACTGCACCTATGGCAGTTTCGTAGCGCAAGTTTGGTCATTCATTTATCTCAGATCATAATGGATTTGAAGAAAGTGGAAGAGGTTTTTTTACTTCAATATCTTAGGAATGAAAACCTCTTTCACTTTTCAGAGATGAGTTTTTAACTGCTCAGAAACTCTTCTAGAAGTTGACTGGTAAAAACAAGGAGACAAAGTTCCTCCTTTTTTGCTTTTGGTCTCCACAAGGATCTTCGAAATCAATTATCCCCTTTGTTTCTTTTAATTGCAATAAAATGCATTTGATTATTTTTTTTTCCATGCCATGTGTACCTTGCTCCAGAAAGACTTCCCTTTGTCCCTCAAAATTAGCCCATCGAATGATCATATGTAGCTACAGCAGTTTCGTAGCGCGCTACGAAACTGCTATGTAATTTCAAAAACACAGGTTAGGATCAAAAGTTTACTTTCTTGGCTTAAAAACAAATTCAAAGGCCTGATCATCAAATTCGAGCTTTTTAGAGGTTTTGGCCCTTTTGGTTTTTCCTTTACCTATTTCTAATAAGTCTGCTTGAACCAAAGGAGATTCTTCAATGTCAATTGCTTGAAGTAAATCATTCAGACTTCCTTTTGAAACTGTGGTTGCCTCAGTAACCACTGTCTTGCCCTTCTCTTTAGCTAACTGGCTCCTGGTTACTCTTCTTTGGACTTTTTCTCCTGTGGACTGTTCTTGTATTCCTTCTTTGACCTGACCTTTCCCTTTCTTTCAGTAGACCCCTCCATGGAATTCCTGCAACGTGAATATTAAAGAAGTTTGCACCGTCTTAATCTCTATCACTGCCTCGCTTGCAATGGATGAGGAAAGCTACCTCGCTTGATCTTCAAAGAATTTAAATTGAAAGCATGTCAATTTGTTTCCCATGCATGAACCCAAACATCATCATGACTGTGAACACTCGGCTCCTTTTCAAAACTTGCAACCTGTGCGTAGCAAGACACCTAACGACCTAATGATGAGGATAAGCGGTTGAATTGATAGGAAAATTGTATGGGCTGACAACTGATGATGTAGAAAAATAACAGATTTTGATAGATTTGACAGCTAGATGAGATTTGCTACGGATTAGCATGAATCCCCAATTTCGTAGTGCAGCCAGTGCAAATTCTGGGTTTTGCGCTATGAAAACTCTTAGACTGGGTTTTGCGCTGCAAAATCACCTAGACATTTTCGCAGTGCATAAGAACTTTGAAATAGGATTGACATATGGAGTTTAGGTGTGATGTGAGATTAGTGATGGATGAAAATGGAGTGTTGACATTTATTTAAACATACCAACAAGATTCCTAGGACTTAGACACTAAAGCAAACATGGAAAAATTAAACCCAGACTAACACCTAACCTTTACAATAAAACTGATGTGAACAATTTAGAAATTGTTTATTAAGTGATAACAGTGGCTCCACTTGGGATAGTGTGCTCCTGTAGTACACTAAGAACTCGTAGGTCCAGTGCTTTATCCTCTTATGACAAATGGAAATTTTCTTGACAAGCATCCCCTTTAAGCTTCTTGGGCCTTCACCTCGGGCTTAAGCTTAATGATCATTGTAGGAGAAAGAAATCTATATCTACTGAAAAATGCTTAGCCAACCTTGAGCTTATTTTCATTTTCCTACCTACCTACCCTATCAATTGGAAACTTCTTTCAGCTCAATCAATGTGAAATTTCCAATGTAGCCAATCATTTGTCTTATCTGATATTTGAGTTTTTTTACTGCATCGGAGTTCAGAGCAGCTATGATATTGTGATGACCACTGCCACTGGAAATGCCTCTGATCTTCATGGAAAAACTAAAACACTGGAGAGTAAAACTCTTCCATGTGTCTAGCTATACGATCCCAGAATGCATGATTAGCTTGATGATCCTCATAACCTCCTGTTACTTCTAACAACTGATCTTTAGTCACACAACATTTATTTGATATGCTATCCAAATGCTTTTCTGAATGATTCCCACAAACAATGTAATTTTCCTCATTATTATGATCATTCTTTGATGTAAGTTTCTGCAAGGAATTACAAAAATGAACAACCTTTTCCTCTACCTGAGGGTTATAAAAAAATTCTTTCGGCATTTCTTCTTGGTGTTTGTAATCATTTTCATACTCTTTATGATCAAAAGACTGGCAAGTTTGCTGCATCTCTACATCAATCTCGAAGGATGTAATATGATTTTCATAAGTAAACCTCGTCTGATTTTCATGCTGCATTTCATGGGATGTTATACTTTCTTCTTGGTGTTGAAATGTATTGTTATGAAGAGCCTCTAAAATTTCTTCATCCATAAACTCATCATCATCATAACAATCCTCCAAATATTGAATAAAACTCGTAGAATGTTCACAACAATCTTTGACTAGCAATAAGGAGGGATGACACTCTTTATACATGTCATAGAATACATCATGGAAATCAGCAAGAGAATATAATGAACCATTTTCCAAGCTTTTATATCAAGACCATGCTTTTCCTTCTAAAGTGGTCATAAACATCCTCATGAGATAATCTTCAGGGAACTGAACCTTAAGATTGCGTACATGCATATGGAACCTAACCAAATGAAGAGAAGCATTGTCTTTCTTTTCATCTTTGAATATTGGAATATCATCTAACCAATCAACCTTTGGCATAGGATTTTGAAAACCAGGGATATGAGACCGATTCATAGGGGCATACCTGGCATTCATTCTTGCAATGGAACTCATTTTGAAACTTCATCAAGTTACTGATCTTCTAGCAGTGGAGTCACCTTCCAATTTTTTCTTTGATGTGTGGAGTCGCCAAGGTATTTTTGCAGCCTCGAAAAGATGTCTAAGCTCCTGCTACCTTCAGAAATTCAGCTTCTTAATTTCGGGAATGAATAGACTTTAGGCTCCCGGCAGACGCACCAAAATGTTATCACAAAATCCAACCCTGATAGGCTACTGATCAGGTAGACCTTGTGTAACTCTTTCAAACCAACTTTTGGCTGAGGCTTATCCTCCTCAACCTGAGAGGGCTCTCTCACTAGATTAAAGATTTTGATAAATATTAAGATTAGATGGCTAACTATATGGAAAATTTGAACAACAATGTATAAATGGTTGAAATACCAATTAACAAACTTCCATTGCGCTATGGATTCAAAGTGTGTTTCAATACAACAGCAAGATCAATTTCACATGAAAGTCAGGGCATAGAGGGTTTTAACATAAAGGCAAAACAGAGATATAATATAGAGAACACAGCCTACAAACGCATGAAGGAAGTTAGAGCATCATTAAATGAATTCTAAGTAACATGTGTCTATACCACTGCAAGTAAGTATATGAAGGAATCCATGAGGAAAATCAAACATTGAAACCCTTTCTGAATCCCGAGTAGTGAAAGCAACTCTTTGTATTAACCTGGAAACATACAGTCACATGCAATAGCACAATGTGCTTGTTTCTTTGAAAATTTCCAACCCTTGATGTATTGCATCTTCTCCAATATATAGAGTTAATTACATGACTTATATTCCTCCTCCAGCATGAGGAGAATTCGAATTCTACCTGACCTGACACTTATTGACACTTAAAACCAACTATTAAATGCAAATGACAGCTAACTAGCAGTCCTAGAGACCTAATACAACTAGGAGCGTAACTCCTTATTATGATTACAACAACCTTATCTAAACATTTAAAGCATTATTTGACACCTATAACTCCATGAATTCGAATTTTATGGTGCTCATAACCCTCCAACTGGCCCTTGATGACTCATCCTTTTACTGTTCCTAGAAACTAGGAGATTGTTCCTTGCTCTGTTATGGCTGAACAATATGTCTTGGGACAGAGCTCATATCTTCTCATAAAAAATGTATTTGGAAAAAATGAAGGAGGCTTTTGTGAACCGATCCATGCTGAAAAAAAACCTCTCTTTTCTTTTTGCAACAACTTTCCTACCGCCCAGAATGTGTCTTTGAAAAACAGGTGTAAAACAGGAGAAATATGCTTGTGAAAAACTGCACCTACAGAAGTTTCGTAGCGCAAGTTTGGTCATTCATTTCTCTCATATCATAATGTATTTGAAGAAAGTGGAAGAGGCTTTTGTACTTCGGTATCTTAGGAATTAAAACCTCTTTCACT
This sequence comes from Pinus tabuliformis, assembly GCA_031772625.1. Classification (NCBI taxonomy): domain Eukaryota; kingdom Viridiplantae; phylum Streptophyta; class Pinopsida; order Pinales; family Pinaceae; genus Pinus; species Pinus tabuliformis. The sequence continues at coordinate 255,718,942 of CM062813.1, read as the reverse complement.
TTTTAGAGATGAGTTTTTAACTGCTCAGAAACTCTTCTAGAAGTTGACTAGTAAAAACAAGGAGACAAAGTTCCTCCTTTTTTTCTTTTGGTCTCCACAAGGATCTTCGAAATCAATTATCCCCTTTGTTTCTTTTAATTGCAATAAAATGCATTTGATTATTTTTTTTCCATGCCATGTGTACCTTGCTCCAGAAATACTTCCCTTTGTCCCTCAAAATTAGCCCATCGAATGATAATATGCAGCTATAGCAGTTTCGTAGCGCGCTACGAAACTGCTGTGTAATTTCAAAAACACAGCTTAGGATCAAAATTTTACTTTCTTGGCTTAAAAACAAATTCAGAGACCTGATCATCAAATTCGAGCTTTTTAGAGGTTTTGGCCCTTTTAGTTTTTCCTTTACCTATTTCTAATAAGTCTGCTTGAACCAAAGGAGATTCTTCAATGCCAATTGCTTGAAGTAAATCATTCAGACTTCCTTTTGAAACTGTGGTTGCCTCAGTAACCACTGTCTTGCCTTTCTCTTTAGCTAACTGGCTCCTGGTTACTCTTCTTCAAATTGTTTCTCCTGTGGATTGTTCTTGTATTCCTTCTTTGACCTTACCTTTCCCTTTCTTTCGGTAGACCCCTCCATGGAATTCCTACAACGTGAATATTAAAGAAGTCTGCACCATCTTAATCTCTATCACTGCCTCGCTTGCAATGGATGAGGAAAGCTACCTCGCTTGATCTTCAAAGAATTTAAATTGAAAGCCTATCAATTTGTTTCCCATGCATGAACCCAAACACCATCATGACTATGAACACTCGGCTCCTTTTCAAAACTTGCAACCTGTGCATACCAAGACACCTAACGACCTAATGATGAGGATTAGTGGTTGAATTGATAGGCAAAGTGTATGGGCTAACAACTGATGATGTAGAAAAATAACGGATTTTGATAGATTTGACAGTTGGATGAGATTTGCTACGGATCAACACGAATCCCCGATTTCGTAGTTCAGCCAGTGCAAATTCTGGGTTTTGCACTACGAAAACTCCTAGACTGGGTTTTGCACTACGAAATCACCTAGACAGTTTCGTAGTGCATAAGAACTTTGAAATAGGATTGACATATGGAGTTTAGGTGTGATGTGAGATCAGTGATGGATGAAAATGGAGTGTTGACCTTTATTTAAACATACCAACAAGACTCCTAGGACTTAAACACTAAAGCAAACATGGAAAAATTAAACCCAGACTAACACCTAACCTTTACAATAAAACTGATGTGAACAATTTAGAAATTGTTTCTTAAGTGATAACAGATGCCATGAGGTCTAATATGTGTTTAATGTAGATTTTTGTTGAACTTTGAAGACAAAGTCAAAGATTCAATGGACAATTGGCAACAATAATTCAAATTGGACATAGGAGAGGATTTATAGGAGGGAATCCCCCTCATTTATTACTCCCCACTTCGAATTCCCCTTCATGCAGCTCAGAGTACAAACAGCCAAATCAATGCACTAGGAGGCAGCCGAGCAAGTGGAGGATAACTTATGTTTATCTCGAGTTTTGGGAGCCAAGCCTCCCTGATTTTAAGGAAGTTGTTGGGAGCTTCAGTTGTATAAGTAGAGAGGCCTAGGGCCTCACTAGGGTCGATTTTTTGTCGGATTTTTGTTGTACTTTTGCTATTGTAAAACTCTGCTCAACTTCGAGCTTACTTTTGTGGACAGTTTCATGTAATCCTATTATTGTTTTGATAATAAAGATGAGATCCTTTTTGAGCTAGCACTGAGTTACCTCAGAGGGCTGAAGCTCTTGGGTTAGGGCCCAATCCAAGCAGCCAAGCTCCTCTTGTTTGTATTTATATGCTTTGTTTCAGTTTATGGATTAGTTGCTGTTAGATGAATTTCTTTCTTGGTTAAGAATAGGTTTCTTTTGGTGATTTAGAAGGTTGTTTCCATTTTTGTTTTCTATAGTAGGTTAAGCAGTGATAGAAAGAAGATTCAAAAGGCTAGCAACAGTGCCTTGGCCTCTTTTCCTCCCTTTGGGACCATGAACTGAGGCAAAGACCCTCTTGCTGCCCCAAAAACACAGATTTTCCTTCTCCATAGGATTTCTAGTGTTTGCAGTTTGTTAGAAGGTTAATGCTTTTCTTTAGATCTCTTCCACCATGCTCATTTCTATCTTTGCAATAAGTCTTCTTCCATGCTTTCTCTCCTTGTAGCATTTTTCAGCATTTACTTCCATAGCTCATAATTTAGACTAGCTTGATGCAAAATTCTGTTTTTTTGATGTACTCATTTCCTTGCTTGCTTGATCTCATTGGTTGACTATCAGTTCTTTTGCAGCAAATCTCTTCTCACAGTAGGTCAACCTATCAGCCATCACATTCTCTCCCTAATCCATGCCCTATAGGTCGCCCAAAGTTCACCTCAAATCTGCCTTAGTTTTTTTCATTTTTCCATAGGATTTCTTCCTCTCTCCCAATCATCTTTCCCTCTCCTAGTGACCCTTGGTGGACCCTAGGTGCCCTACCACATCATCCCAACCTTCATCTACCTTTTCCACCCACTCTCACACCTTCAAAACCTTCAAAACTGCTCTCGACATCCTCCTGTAGACCTCCTGTAGATCCCCTGTGTCCTCCTGTAGATTTTCCTGTAGGCTTTCTTTTGAAGGCCGAGTGTGGGAAAAGCCTCCAGAAGGCCACCCAAGACCTCCTAGGACCCATCTACACCATCCTACATCTCCTCAAACCCCAAATTCGCCCTTCAACACCACCTATTCGCTTCCACCTTCACACACAATAAAATACATGCATGTCAATTTCACATAAAAATACATAAAAATCCAAAAAAGATGTTTTTTGCTCATTTACTTCTAGAAATAGCTTGAGTAGATGTTGTTTACTTCCTTGAGTAGGTAATGGCATTCATTTCATGGTTTTCATAGTGCTTTCTGCAAAAGTAGGATTAGTTGGTTAAGTAGGGTTTGCTAGGTTTACTTTACATTTTAGTCTTTTTCCTTTCTGCAATTAGAGTAGCCTCTATAGAGTAAGCTTTCCTTTCTTTCATCACATATAGAGCTTCTTCTGGAATCCATAGAAGTTGGCTTGAGCTCCTAGTGATCTTGTGCCAGCTGACCAAGTGACAGCCTACAGTAAGAACTAGTACTTGTGCATACAGCACCGTCACTTCCAAGTTTGTTACGAACTACTGAGTTGATAAGAGTAAAAGTAGGCAGCCCAGGAGTTGCAGCATTATTGATGCAATACTGGTGCTCACCACTACCTTGATCAACCTATCAACCACAACCATGATGGACTCATGTTCGTTCGATGTCCTTGACAATATTGTAATGAATTCTATGGAAATGACCTCCCATTTCCATTATGGAATCAGAATAGGCCAGAATAGAACAATAGGATACTTACATTCAACTTTCACCTGTTGAAAGCCCAAGCATCTTGCAAAAAACTCAACCACATTTTTATTCAAGTTTGGCCAATGATAGAACTTCTTAACAAATATCAAAGTCTTCTCGTATCCTGAGTGTCTTTAATATGGCTTGACATGAAACTCCCTTAATATAAGCTTCTTCAACTCACCGTTGTAAGCACATAAATCTTGTTCCTAAATCTAACCAAGCCATATGCCATGAGGTGATAATCCTCATCCATATCACCTTCACCCTATTGCTGCAACCTCTACTTCAGCTACTAGTACTTCTCATCATGCTACCCTGCATGTAATATCTACTCCTGCAAATCTGTCCCATAAAATATCACGGCTAAAATATGATTCACTTGCACTCTCCTACTAATAGCATCTACAACTTTGTTCTCCTTTCCCTTGATGTACCTAATCTCAAAGTCAAAATCACTAAGGGTAGCTAACCATCTCACTTTTCTTTCATTAATATTAGGTTTGTCAAACAAGTGCCTCAACCCACTATTGTCACTCATCAAAACAATTCTTCTACCAAGGAGATAATGTCTCATCTTCAATGCATGAATGATAGTTACCAGCTCGAGATCATGAGTCACATAGTTCTTCTCATGCTCATTCAACTTCCTTGATTCATAAAAAACCACATGTCCTTCTTGCAGAGGGACCCCACCAAGTCCTTCCTTACATGTATCTATACAAACCACAAACTCCTTATTAGGATATGCAATCTTCAAAACCAGATCATTTGTAAGAAAATGCTTCAACTGGTCAAAATTGTTTACACACTTCTATTTTCATTCAAACTTCTTTCCTTTACTCTAAAAGGATGTGATAGGATATCTAATCTTCGAGAAGTTCTTGATGAACCTCCTATAATAATCTGCTAGTCCCATGAATTATCTAACCTCATCCAATTCCTAAGATTTCACCACCCAATGATAGCTTTAATATCTTTTGGGTCCAATGCTACCCTTTCTTGGAAACAACATGTCCCAAGTAGTGAATCTGAGTCTGAAAGAAACTGCACTTGTTGAGCTTGGAATACAAGATATTCCCTCTCAACAATATGAATAACATTGCCAGGTGATTTGCATGCTCCTCTTCATTGTTGGAATATACCAATATATCATCAAAAAAGACTATCACAAACTTGTCCAAATAAGGATGAATCACATTATTCATCAAACACATGAATCACAAACTCATAGTGCCCATACCTTTTGTGAAATTCAATCTTGTAGATGTCTTCTTCTTTGATGTGCACCTGATGATATACTGATCTCAAATCAACCTTTGAGAATATTGTTGCTCCCTTCACCTGATCAAATAAGTCATCAATATGGGGAAATGGATACCAGTTCTTAATGGTCACCTTGTTCAACTTCCTGTAATCAATGCACAATATGAGAGTAACATCCTTCTTCCTTACAAAAAAACACTAATGCACCCCAAGGTGACACACTCAGCCTAATGTATCCCTTATAAAGGATCTCCTTAAGCTGCAAACTCAAATCCACCAACTTTAGAGTGCTCATCCTATAAGGTTCCTTTGATGCTCATGTTTCTCCTGAAAACAACTCAATAGATAAGTCCACTTCCTTATGTTATGAGGTGCTAACGCTAGAATATATGTAAGAAACACATCTTTAAACTTCTGCAAAAGATGATACTTCTTTAGGACTTCCTAATCCTAAACATCTATCCCTTTATCACTGAAAACATACACTACAAACAATAAACATCATTTCCTATTGTTGTGCTTTTCTTTCATAGTTGTAACCACTATCATTGATGTAGGCTTCTTCTTTCCTTGCAATATTCTCCTTTCCCCATCATATCCAGACATTTAATAGCATTTCCATAGCATTCCACTTTAGTCCTCTGAATGAATATTTAGTCCATGCCCAAAGGTATACTCTATGAACCTAAAGGAAGCACATTTAGATGTTTTGATGTAGGAATACCATTAAGATCAAATGCACAAGATCTCACCCAATGATGAACTCTTCTCTTTGTCCCTATATCCAACTGCACCAACCAATATTTTGCATGCACTTCTATATTCAAACAACACTGATCCACCAGGTGAGGACTGATATAACTATAATTCGAACTAGGATCAATCAAAATAGAAACAACTTGATCATAAAGATTACCTTCCATCTCAATAATGAATTCCTAATAATCAGCGTGTATATTATCCATTGTTGCAGAAATTTGAGGAATAATTTGACCAACATCTCCAACTACCTATGCCTCTTGAGCACTATAAATTTAAGTCCTACCACCCTGGTGTGATGGGAAATCTCTCCTACTATGTTCTCCATCATAAGTCTAACACCTCAAAGTCTTTCTTCCATTGCCTTTATTCTTCTCCTCAAGTTGAGACCCATATCCTCTCTCAATTTCATTGAACTTCTTGTAATGTGCCACATTTTCCCTGTCACATGCATCTTGAGGCCTTCTTCTCTTCTTACATCATTTTCCTTAAGTATTTTCATTCACTTTCCATTCGCACTTAAACTCAGGAATGTGCTTCAGCTGATCATAGCAATGCTTCGGTGTTTTGATGGCTTCCACCAATGATCGAGGCTCATTAATCTCAATTCATTCTTTGAATTCTACTGGCAACCCATTAATGAACCTTTGATATTCTCTTTCTCGTCCTCGAGATAATGCACATACCTCAACAACTCCAAGAATATGCTATTGTACTCATCATCTATCATGGAACCCATCTTCACCTCATATTACTCCTTGGCCCTTTCATCATGGTATCTTTCAAACATGTAATTCTTCTTTAAAAGTCTCTCAAACTCATCCCAAATCAGCTCCTCTTTTCTAATTCCTCTGACATGCTTCACATATTCCCACTAGATGTTTTCTTTCCCTTTGAGATTGAAAGTAACTATCATGGCTTTCATGTTCTCTGAATACTCATGCAATCTAAAGAACTTCTTCATCCCAAGAATCCATGATTTTGTATCTTCTAATTTCTTCATCTCTCCATAAAATTTATGAGGCTTGGATTTCTTGAAATCCTGTGGAAAATATCCCTTCTCACTCCTCCTATAATGATGTTGGCGGTGATGGAAATGATGTCTCTCGAAATCGGAGCTAGAATAGAACCAATGTGTACTACCCCTCCTCTCAGTCGTATCCAAAGATAGGCCACCTTTGATTGTACCATCTCTAACCATCATGTATCCTTTCTAATACCTACTACCATATGCCCCATTTGTCTTTTCTTCCTGCGTATCTCCATGATGGATCTCTAGTTGTCCCTGCTTCTACAAATCTGAAAGGCTCTGAAGATTCACTGCATTAACCTCCACTTTGTTTTCTTGAGTCCTTACAAGTTTGTCTTGTGCCTCAATCAAACTATTATTATTTTCCTTGAAACTTCTAATAAATGCCCTCAAAATCTCAGTGTATCTTCTAAATCAGGAGAATAATCTTCTCCTTGTTGCTACAACTAACTTCTCCCATTCCATAGAATTCACATTATGCCTGTAAGGGGATTCATGTAAATTGTAGTCCACCATTATTCTCTTTGTCTCTGATCTTATATTTCCTACAAACATACCATATTAGATAAGCCAAATAGAAGACATAATTAAAATCATAACTCAATGTATCTCAAGGGATCATATCACATCTTCATATTTCAATTCGGATTAGTACGATACAATAACACAAGCATATCAATTCACACATAAATATCATAACCATAACCATAATAGTGCATGCATAGAAAACACATAGACAATTGACATGAATGCATAAAAATCACATTTACCTTGAGTTCTAATGTTGCAACTTTGCTCTTATACCAATTTGTAACACCGATATTAGAGGAGAGGTTTCATGTAATGAAACTTGCTCTGATGCCAATTTGTAACACATCCTCCCACATTTACCCTCTTTTACAAGCTCTCCAGGGTAAACACGAGCTGATTGTTAGTATGATATGACCAGACCTCCAACTTCTAGTTGTGGAAGTGGGGCCTACAAACTAAAAATTTATTGATACCCCTTAAGAACACCAAATCACACAGAAGTCATCCAACAACCTCCAAGTATCAGATCATGAGCTGGAACTTCTCTTATCTATTTTTACATCCCAACGACACCCATGACACATTGTTCATGTCATTGGAAGGATCCAACTGCACTCATAAGCCTTCTTGTATGTAGTTATGACCAAAATTTCCCTGTCTTGTGCTAGCAGTTGTGAGAGTTGTGCCACTTTTTTAGGGATGGGCTATAGACCACTGCCTAGAATTGCCTAGAAATTTATATAATCATGTATAAGATGATAATAAGTCTAAGCAATCAATAATAGGGCTAGATATTGTCCAATACATGCCTAACACATGATAGAAATTTTTTCAAACATATGGTAAACATAGTAGCTACAGGTCATGAATGCATATATGATCATGATCGTCTTAACTTCATTAGAGAATCATCAAGAAGGTTCAATTCCCTCTTACTCTAGCTGCAAAAACACTTCTTAGCCCATACATTCATCAATCATTTAATAACTTATCAATTAAGAACAAGATCCATAGCAAGATCACATCATATAACTTGCATATAACGAGAATATAATTCATAACAAATCAATCATAAGATCAACACATTAACCAGTACATGTTCCCATCAATTACAATAACAGATTAGCTCATATTAGCATATGAAAAAGCAAACCAAGTCAGGGACTTCCACATACCACCCGACCATAAATTGGGTTGAACCAAATCTCTCTTTCAGTGAATCAACCTTGTGTCGTGCATGAATGTGGGATCATATGGGTTAAACCAAAATAGAACCAACTAGGGCTTCCAGAGGCAAACCACCTTAACCGTTAACCATAGTGATTTCACCTAACCAATCCAGAAATCATTAACACCGAACTAGATTGGTTTCTTCCCAAGTTGTACAAGGCTCTAGGGACTACTAACTCAACCCATAGCCTCCAAGGAACCAAAGTTATTATAGGGCTCCAGAGAACTACCATCTCAAGTGATAGCCTCTAGGGAACCAAATTTGTTCCAGGGATCCAAAGATTCTATCCCAACCCATAGCCACTAGGGAACTTGATAGCCAATCAAAAATATAGATAGAGAACCCACTACAGCATGTATATCCAGGAAATGGAAAGGTATGGCAGAAACCACTATCAATCCAAGAAAATATTTGTACTAATGATAACAAATAACCAAGGAACCACATGCATGTACCATGCATCCATATCTCAACAAGGAATCGACACATGCAACTTGTTACCTACAATATAATCTTGCTATATTTGTTGATCCAACTCTCTCCTTGTGCTCCCTTGCTTTCCTTTTCTTTCCCTTTTCTTTCCTTTACTCACTTGCTTGCACTCTCTCCTATTGGAGCTCTCTCTCTCTCTGAAATTGATCCAAGCCAAAACTGACAAAAAACTGTGAATTTTTTCTTTGATACCTTTTTATCATTAATGTCTACTTTTTCTTTCATTTTCCTTCATTTTCTCTCTGATTTCCCTTACATGAATATTTGTGTCTCCAGACCTTCATCTTCTCCTATTTTTCTTTATTTACTTCATTAAATGTCATTTGTTGCCTCTTTTCCTTTGCTAATTTCCATAGCCATTAATAAACCACAAGTAATGTCAGCTATAATTGTTTTCCCACCCTTTAGCTTGGAATACATTTCACATGACCTTTGTCTTATTTTATTTACATGGAAAATCAACTAGGGGTTTTACAAAATTAAAACCTAAAGAAGCTCCTTGACAGGGTTGTGCAATGTGATATGCACGTGGAGACAGATGGGTATGAGGTATGAATCCTGGTCTCAAATAACTCAAACAAGTTGGAATATCGCGTGGTGATGTCAAAAGTGGTGGCCAACCCAAGTGGTGTGAGACAAGACGAAGCATCAAGAAGGTGGATAATATTTATAAAAATTGTACATTTACATTCTCATGCTACATTGCGATGTTGGGTATAGGACTATGGGTTAAAGAGACTATGACAATTGAGTGTGCATAGGCCTTTCACCTATACATGTATGCTAGTTTATGCTTATCTAGGGCGAGAGGAATTGGTGGAGGTATGTGGTTCTCGTGTGCCTGGTCCTTGCAAAGGTGCGACTGGTTTAGGATATTGGGGACTATGACTGTGACTGTGTTCCAAAGTGTTTCGTCATTGAATTATGCACACAAGCGATTTTGTTCTACTCAAGAGGTAATTGTTGTTTTGGTGTTATCATTCTGGTGCATCGTTTCAGTTTCCCCTCCTCTTCTTGTTGGTGGTTTCTAGCTATTTTGAAGTACAGGGCCCCCTCAACCAACCTCCCTTGTGGAGATTTTGTTTCTATTAAGTGGAAGGGAGGCATGTGGAAAAGCTAGGGTTGGAGGTTCAGGGGTAGTTTGGCTTTAGCGCATCCAGTTGAAGGCATTCTCTTGGAGAATCGGGGTGGAGGGACTAAGAAGTAGTGAGCAAGGTCCATTAGTTCTCTAAGTGTCTGTTGGGTGGGAGTGGCCCCTATTCCAGGAAAGACTAGAGGGTTGAGTGGATCAAATGCACATAACTTAGAATGGATTGTCTTTGTGATGAGATAGCTAGGGAGGGCTCGGCATGGAGTTGGCCTCTATGCGCATCCTAGGGACTAGCCTGAGCGGGAGGAGGAGTGAGAAGAGAAGGGTGAAACGTAGGAGGGAGAGGTAGCCCAAGACAACACCACATCACCAGGAGCATGGCGAAACCTCCAACTTTGGCCTCAATCATTTAACAATTGTGTGATATCCATGCAACTTTGGACATTCTCCGTGAGCAAAGGTATGATGATAAAAATAATTTTATAGCCTACATAAATGACGTGCAATTATCTAAGGGAGAAATTATGGAATGCCTCGCTTCAATTCACCACAACCAATGTAGGTCATGTGGAAGTTTGGATGAAATTGAAGCAAGGCTGGATCATATTTATTGCCATGTTCATGAGGGGCGTGATCCTCTTGTTGTCCCTGAAAACTTCAGGCATTGAATCCTCCAATGTTGTATGGTTGTTGTTGGTTTTTTTTTGTTTTGTCTATTTTGAGTGACATGGCTAGTATGTCATTTGGGATCTTGTAAAAAATACTATGTTTTCACATTTTTCACTACTCTCTTGGCCAACAAATCCAGTCGGAGTGCGGTTGGGAGAGCGAAGAAATTTTGGCATGGATGTAATCAATTTTTGAGAAACTAATATAAGCCCTTTAATTGAAAAAAAAAAAAACTAAAGAAGACAAAGAGAGTGGCTCAAAAATGAGAGGAGGATGAAGATAGGAACTTGTTGATGAAGAAGATACTCTATAATAATTTGCAGGGTTGTTGAACTAAATACTAATAGAAATTAAAGGGAATCATTACTAACTGATGAGCCCCAATTTTTGGTACAATTTGGGCTCATTTGGCCTACTTACCTTGCTCAACCATTCATCTTTTATCACTTATGCATTCATTTCTTAGTATATTCGTGTTATTTGTAGGAAGAAGGGCAGGCATTATATCTATGTGGCTAATACATGATGATTTCAGGTTTTTGGCATTAAAGAGAGCAAAAGACCACGCAAATGGAGACAAGGAGACAGCAAAGGTGACATTGCGGGTTCATAGGGAGGTTGTCCACAGTCTTGATGACCTTCCTCGTGATTTTCACCTTAACTCCGAGCTCCAACAGCTCTCCCCACCGAGCTTAAAGGCAGCCAACGGATTCTACAAGATCAGCAGTTTGACTTTCAGTTGGACAGCCAAGCTCCACGAATGGAGGAAGCCAGCTTGATCTTCATTGTGTATAAATATGAAGGCCGTAGCCTTTGATAGGAGATTTTTGAACTTTTGAACTAATATTGTAATTTCTGAGCACGAGCTACAGCTCGGAGTTTGTTTTTGTAAGCCAATTTTGGCATGACATTAGACTCTTGATTATGAATAAAGGCAAGCAGATTTGGATCTAATTCTGAGATTTTAAGGGAGCTATAGCTCTCAGGTTAGGGCCCAACCTGAGAGCAATAGACCTCCTCTTCTTTGTAGTGTTATTTGCCTTTCTTTTCAGCACTTTGTTTCTTTGTTTTGACATGCATTGCAAGAACACAGTCTGCTGATTTGATTTCTTTAATGAGACTGAGTAGGATTAGCTTATGGTTAAATCGCTTTTAGTTGCTTAGATTAGAGTAGGAGGATTAGCATTCATTAGAGCTCCAAGAAAAGGTTGACAGTGCACTCACTGCCATCTCTGTTTAGAGATTGGGGGTGTAGACCGTACCAACCACCAAAAAACGCAGTCTTATGCTTTCATTCCAGCTGCAACACAGTCATTTCAATTGTAGATCCATCTATGCATTCTGATCTTGAACAGTACTTCTTTATTCCAACTCCATGCACGATTTTTCTCTGAAGTTTACACTGTTGTTCGTTGACTTAATCACGCAGTTAGAATAAGTTGATGGAATTCTCGGTTTTGTGCAGGACATAGCAGATTTGTTTCCTTTACACTGCATTGCATCACGCTGTCATCTTCTTCTACTTCTCAACCGCGCCTAAAGCCACTTACTCGACCTCTGTTCAGTTCATTTGCCTTCCAACACCTCTACTGTTCACGTAGCTCCATCTTTTTGCCTTCTCATTACTTCCATCCTTCCATCCACCAACCAACTGCACCCACTCTTTCTCCATCTTATTTCTCTGTCCCTGAACCATCACAAGCTTCCTTTCCATCCTACCTCTCCACCCATACCACTCCTCCATCACCCAAAACTCCAACCACAGACCATCCTGTAGAAGTTAGCAGACTTCCTGTAGGATCCCCTGCAGACATCCTCTAGAAGCCTACAAACTCGGTTGCTGAGCATCTGAACGTGTGGAACTTCTGTGGGATGATGTTAGAGATCCCCTGGGACCTCTCCTAGCCTCCCTGACCTTTCCCAAGCTTTCTTTCCTTCACACTACCCCTGCACAGTCAAACCCTAATAAGAAACACTGTCATAATCACTCCAACCACTTAAGCAAAAATATAAAAACAATGTTCTTTTCAATGAAAGTAGTTTAATTTCATGCATTTCATATCACTAGAAGTAATGGCATCATTTTCAGAGAATTACATTCGCAGCATTGCATTGTAGGGATTAAGCTAGTCAGATTAGGGTTTATTAGGGTTTCCATGTTTGGTTGGCTTTCAATTCATTCTTGCAACGTAGATTAATTTCCTTTCATATAGTCTTCGTTCATCATTTCGAAAGCTTCTTCTGAGAACATATAGAAGTTGGCTTGAGCCCTAGCGGACTTGTGCCAGCTGACCAAGTGACAGCTGCGACAAGAGCTAGTACTTGTGCATACAGCACCGTCGCTTCCAAGTTTGTTACGAACTACCGGGTTGATAAAATTAGAGAAGGAAGCTCCAGGAGTTGTAGCATTATTGCTACAATACTGGAGCCCACCATCTTTTTGGCGCCGTTGCCGGGGAAGCGTCAGAGTATTAGTAATTGTTGCTTTTCTTCTATTTTCTTACTCTTGCCTTCTGCTCAGTAGTTTATTTCATTTCCATTCTACAAAAGTAGCATAGACATTTCCTGCTTTCATAGATTAGCATTTCCTCCTTTCATAGATTAGCATTTCCTGCTTTCATAGATTAGCATTTCCTGCTTTCCTAGAATAGCCTTTCAATTCCGCAATTTCAATTCTGCAAGCGTAGATTAGCATTTCCATTCCTGCAATTTCATTTGAGCAAAGTAGACTAGTTCTTTCTGCCTTCAATTCAATTCTGCATCTTCATTTCAGTAAGATAGTTAGTTGTAGATCAATCTGTTTCAGTTTTGCAGGTACCAAAGAAAAAAGCAAAAGCAATAAAAAAAAGAAAGTCTTTTCCATTTCATGCCTCATAGAAACCGAGATAAATCAAGCAAATTCCTACCCAACACCCCCACCACATCACTGAGTCACCCTTCTCTCTTCTTTGGTGACAGTGACCCAAAAGAACCTATAGGTGAACATCCCGAGATATACAAAGGTCCTATAGAAGAAGAAGAGTTAGAGACCACTCCATCTGAAGCTATGGCTGACAATAGAGGAGAAGATGAGAGAATAGAAGGTGCCTTCCCCATCCGAGAGACCAATGGAGAGATGAAAATGAAGAACATTAGCCCCTCTGCTTTACCTCACTTCCATGGACTGACTACTGAAGATCCTGATACCTTCCTGTTTGAGTTTGCTGTCCTTTATAGAACCTATGACTATACTGAAGATGAGCAAAAGCTGAAACTCTTCCCTTCAACTCTTAAGGACGCAGCATTACGCTGGTTCATGGGCTTACCTGGAAATAGTATCACCACTTGGGCTCAGATGCAGCAAGCTTTCAATACCAAGTACCGGGATTACTGTAGGTCCAAGGAAACCAAGGGAGAAATCTTTCGGATGACCATGGGAAATGATGAGTCCTTAGAGGATTATGAGGAAAGGTTCCAACTTAGCTATAAGCGGGCCAGGTGCACACTTGACCCTGAATCCCTCAAGTTGGTTCTTCTCCGAGGAGTCCCTGAAGACCTCTTAGATACCCTTCACATGTTAGCTGGGGGGGACATTTACCAACTGCCTTATGAGGACATCAAGACTGTGTTTAGAAACCACTCCAGGGCAGCACGGAAACGAGGTAGAGGAAACCTCCTCTCAACTGGTGTCCCTTTCTCCAAACATGAGTTTGCAAATCAATTAGAAGATCTTAAGAGTGAGGTGAGACAGACCATTGCCATGCAGCTGGACACATTCAGGATCCAGAAGAAGAAAGAAGAAGCTGAGAGAGCCTTGGTTGTCTTCTACCCTAGGTGCACAAGGAGACACCCTAAGAACGAATGCCCATTGCATTCGGTTGAAGTATGTTTCGTTTGTGAGGAGGACCATCCCACAAATCAGTGTCCAACCTTACCTGGGTTTAAAGCCATGTACCAAGGGACAGAAGCCCCCACTGAACCTCTCTATTTCATCAACCAAAGGAGGCCACAAGGATCTAGACCTTATCAGCAGGGGATGCAAGGGGCACCTCAAGCTTATTACAGCCCCAACCAATCGACTCCTATGCCTTCCTGGGGTCCCCCTGCTCATCCTTCCTGGTCCATGCCTCCTCCATGGTCTTATCCACCTCAGTACCCTACTCAACCTACTTCTCATTCATATCATTCACATGCCCAGCCACAGCCTCAGTGGAATGCACCTCAGTCGGGGTGGAGGCCCCAGTACAATACTCCTCCCGCCATTTTGCCTCCACCACCAGTTCAACCTCAGCCATTACTTCCTGCTCCTCCAAGGCAACCTCAAATGCCTGCTCAACCGAACCCAAACCCCAACAATAGACAGGCCCAGCAGGTATACACTGGGGAAACCTCATGCCCTACCTATGCTGTGGAGATCCAGGAGATCAATCTTCGATCTGGAAAGACTCTACCAGATCACCAACCTCCTCCCCCAGAGGATGAGGAAGATAAACAGGAAAGTGAACCAGAGGCTATTCCACCCTTTCCTGAGAGACTAACAGCCACCACACAACCCAACCCAGAGGAGGATGAGCTTCTGGGAGAGCTCAAGCAGTTGTGTGTGAGAATACCACTTCTCCAAGCCATCAAGGATGTGCCAATATACAACAAACTGGTTAAGGAAAATTGTTTCAAACACCCAGGCAGGCGGAAGAAAGATGCTTCAACCATCAATGTCATAGGACAACTGTCTGACCTTATGTTAGGACAAGTCATCTGCCCAAAGTACCTAGATCCTGGAAGTCATGTAGTAGATGTCCACATCAATGGCACCATCATACCACACACCTTGATTGATCTGGGGGCTGCCATTAATGTGATGACCAGGGATACCATGCTCAAACTCAATCTTCAGGGTTCCTTGAGGAAGACCTCGACAGTACTGCAATTAGTAGATCGCTCCACTGTGACTCCCGAAGGGATTGTGGAGGATGTCTTGGTCTCTATCGACTCTTGGGAATACCCTGCAGATTTCTTGGTTCTGCAACCCAAGGCAAAGCTTACTGGATATCCTCTCATTTTGGGAAGGCCTTGGTTAGCCACTGCAGATGCTTACATAAGTTGTCGTGCAGGAAATATGACCATCAAAAATGGTCCTATGTCCAAGCAGCTAGTCCTATACCCTCCTGCCCAACCCTCCTTAGAGCATGACTTACCACTCTGGTTGGACGAAGGAGAGGAAGACGAGGTGTACTCAGCACCTCTGTGCACCCTAGATACCACTAGAAGAGACCCCCCAACCGAGGATGACTTGATCGAGACCTTGATCCAGAATCCACCTTCCAGTGCACTATCCTTAGAGAAATTGGTGGAGGATGCCCAAGCTAGCACCTTAGTGGATCTTTGTACAACCAACCCTGTCACTCCCAGAGTCAAGAATTTGGAGTTCGGCCCTGAGAGAACGTTAAAGGTCAGCTCCTCCCTATCTCCTTCCCAGGAAAAGGAGCTATGTAGCCTGTTGGCCAGTCACCTAGATGCTTTTGCTTAGAGCTATAAGGAGATGAAAGGAGTCCATCATTCGGTCTGTACCCATCACATATACATCAAAGAGGATTGTAAGCCGGTTAGGCAACCCCAGAGGAGAATGAATCCAGCCCTTAAGGACATTGTCAAGGAAGAATTGCAAAAACTGTTGGATGTCGGATTCATCTACCCCATCTCAGATAGTGAATGGGTGTCCCCTCTGATGTTGGTTCCCAAGAAAAATGGGAAATGGAGAATCTGTGTGGACTACCGAGAACTGAACAAAGCTACCAAGAAAGACCATTTCCCTCTACCTTTCATAGATCAAGTGTTGGATGGACTGGCAGGAAAGAAGTTCTTCTCTTTCCTGGATGGTTTTAGCGGGTACAACCAAATCCAAATCAGCCCGGAAGACCAAGATAAGACCACCTTCACTTGTCCTTGGGGTACCTTTGCCTATCGAGTCCTTCCCTTTGGGCTATGCAATGCTCCTGCTACCTTCCAGAGAGCTGTCTTAAGCATCTTCTCGGAGCTGGTCCATGATGCAGTGGAAATCTATATGGATGACTTTACTCCTTATGGGGCCAACTTCCAGGAAGCATTGTCCAATCTGGGAAAAGTCCTAACCAAATGCATTGAGATGAACTTGTCCCTTAGTCCTGAAAAATGTGAATTCCTAATGACTGAAGGGACCGTGCTAGGCCATACCATTTCTTGCCAAGGGTTACAGGGGGATCCTAACAAAATTGCTCTCATCAAGAAGGTTCCACCTCCTCAAAAGGTAAGGGATGTTCGGAGTTTCTTGGGATTAGCAGGATATTACCGGAGATTCATTAAAGACTTCAGCAAGCTAGCCCCGCCATTGTTTGGCCTGTTGGCAAAAGATGTGGAGTTTAAATGGACTGACGATTGTCAGAGGGCTTTGAATGAATTGAAGGACAAGTTGGTGTCAGCCCCAATCCTGAGAGGTCCAAACTGGGCCCTACCTTTCCACATCCACACTGATGCCTCGAACAAAGCCATAGGTGCAGCTTTAGGACAAGTTGAGCAAAAACTTCCATATGCCATTTACTTTGTTAACAAAAACTTGTCCAAAGCTGAGCTGAATTACACTGTAACCGAGAAAGAATTCTTGGCTGTGGTCCATGCACTGAACAAGTTCCGACATTATATCACTGGCTATCAAACCTTTGTACATACAGACCATGCTGCAATTAGATATTTAATGAATAAACCAGATGTGAATGCTCATATTATTAGATGGTTACTTTTATTGCAGCAGTTTGATTTGACCATTGTTGACAAACCAGGTAGAGAAAATGTTGTTGCTGACTTTTTATCTAGATTGGATTTGTCTGCAGATGAGGATGGAACAGTGGATGACCAGATGCCCGATGAACATCTGTTTGCTATTTCAGTACTCTCTCCATGGTTTGCTGATATAGCAAACTACCTTGTTTCAGCACAGTTCCCTCTGCACCTATCTTCAAGAGAGAAGAGCAGAATCATCAGAAAAAGTGCCTCATTTACTTGGATCGGGGGCAATCTGTTCAAGCTTGGCCCCGATCAGATCTTAAGGCGTTGTGTAAGGGAGGAGGAAGTCTTTGATATCCTCCTCACCTGTCATGATGGGCCTTGTGGAGGACATTTTGCAGCAAAGAGAACTGCCTTCAAAATCCTGCAGGCAGGCTACTATTGGCCCACACTTCATCAAGATGTCAGAAGATATGTCAGCCAGTGTGACCAATGCCAAAGAATGGGGAAACCGACCCAAAGGGATGAGATGCCTCTCCAACCTCAGGTGACTCTTGAGCCATTTGAGAAGTGGGGTATGGACTTTGTGGGCCCAATCAACCCTCCTTCGAGGCAAAGGTCTTACATCATTGTGTGCACTGACTACCTGACAAAGTGGGCAGAGACCAAAGCAATCAAAGCAGCAACAGAAGAAAAGGTGGCCGAGTTCCTAAGAGAAAACATCTTCTATAAGTTTGGCTATCCAAGAGAGCTGGTCACCGATCAAGGGAGCCAGTTCACCTCCAACCTCGTTGAAGATCTACTAGCTCATCACAAGATCAAGCATAGGACTTCCACCCCCTATCACCCTCAAGCAAATGGGCAGGTGGAAGTCACCAATAGAGCATTAGAAGGGATCTTGACTAAGGTGGTGAGCAGCAGCAGAAAGGACTGGGCAGATCGCCTGGTTGAAGCCACATGGGCTTACAACACCACTTGGAAGACCACCACCGGCTTCACACCTTATGAGCTAGTCTATGGGAAGAAAGCTTTGCTGTCCATTGAATTTGAATACAACACGTTGAGGATGGCATCTCAGCTGGACCTAGATCTCAGCCATGCACAACAAGAAAGATTATTGCAGCTGAATGGACTGGATGAGCACCGAATGCAGGCCCTCCTTCACTCAGAAGTGGTTCAACTTCAGAGAAAGGTGTGGCATGACCAACATCTCCATGACAAGCAATTTCAGCCGGGAGATTGGGCTTTGTTGTATGACTCCAGATACAAAGATTTCAAGGGGAAGCTGAGAACCAGATGGCTAGGGCCATATTCAGTGGAAAAATGTCATGACAATGGATCTGTTCTTGTTCGGACCATTGATGAGGAAGCCATCCCCATGCTTGTCAATGGGCATCGATTGAAGATCTACAGGAAGCCTCTCTCAAGACAAGAGTTCATCAAAACTATGGAGAAGGCAGTGTTGGTCATAGAGAAGGGTTCTGCCTCTGCTTTGGGCATACCCTGAAGAATCTAAAAATAAATAAATAAATAAATAATAAAGATCCTTGGGTGAAAACCTTTCTGAGGCGCCCAAGGCAGGTGGTAGGGGTGAAAACCTCATTGAGGCGCCCCTATTGTCTTTCAAAAAAAAAAAAAAAAAAGAGAGAGAAAAATTTGGAAAAGATCCTTGAGTGAAAACCTTTCTGAGGCACTCAGGGCAGATGGCAAGGGTGAAAACCTCATTGAGGCGCCCCTGTTATCTTTCAAAAAAAAAAAAGAGAAAAAAAAAAGAAAAAACAAGAAAGACAAAGACAACAAGTTTATCATGTGAAATTGCATGCAGATTGCAGGTGTTCTATGGAGGAGAGGGAGCCTCTCAACTCAAAGCCAAGGGTCCTTATCATGCAGTCAGGACACCTCACCAGCACCTCCTCCAAGAATACTCATTTTCTCCAAGGTATGTGCAATTTTATTACAGCGTGAGTCTTCTACAGGAAGACGCAGATTTTCTACAGGAGGATGCAGATTTTCTACAGGAAGGTGCAGACTCTCTACAGGAAACGCAGCCTTTCTACAGGAAGCTCTGTATTTCTACAGGAAACTTCCTGTAGAAGCTCAGAACGGCCCAGAATCCATTTTGTGAGGAGATCTAACGACTAAGGATCGGTTTGGACGCATGCAAGCTATTGTTATCTCCCTTGCACATTGTTGTCACCTCGTCCTGCCATCCTTGTCGACATGCAACGAAGTTACCTGCACCAGCAAAGCAGATCGATGAGTTCTCAAGAAAAAGCAAATTTTAAATGAAAAAACGCTGGAGATCTCACACCATATTCATCCCAGTCATCCAGAAGCTCCGGGAGCGTGATCGTGAGGCCAGATCCTTCGTCGTGCAGCATGCACCCAAGGAGGAAGAACCGTTACAAGACATCCCGCGGGAGTCCTGTAACAGTTAAGCCCGCTAGAGTGGATACCATTCACAACGCCGGCCATATGCAATGAAACGCGGGCGCATGCAACCAAAGCATCCAATCCATCGTCGGCAGCCTGTAAACATGAACCTCCGGGCCTGTGTAAGTTCGCCAGCAGCAGGTAAATCCACTCATCAGCGTCCAAAAAACCGAAACATCGTGTGCAGCCGCGCAGGTAAGTGTCTCGACCCTTCCTTCCATCAGATTGCATGAATTTTACTTTGAATTGATTGCAAAGTGTAAAGGTGAATGGGTTGAGCGGCCGTATGGCCATTTGGCCAGCCACGTCGGCTAGTTAATGGTCTAGTTGGATGTTTGGGTGGCGGCCATGACAAAAAGAATGGGCAGCACGCACGTGAGAGCAATCCCATCGGGAAAAAACAAGTTTAACAGAAGAGGCGGCGGCAGATCTGCGGGAATTGATGCGGCAGCAAGGGAACTCGCAGGCAAATGATGGGATGACGTCGCCCAACGGTCCGGCGGGGACAGCTCACCCCCGCGCCACGGATTCCACCGATTCAAAATCTAATCAGCTAGATTGCCCTCATGCATTTATCAACCACCGTTTTGAACTCGAGTGGCTATCCTGATCTTTCTGCAGTTCGATACGCCGAGCCTTTGGCTATCAGAACGCTTGTGAAGCACACCCAGAGCGCAGACCAACTGCAGTCTTTCCCGAAAATCACGCGCTGCTCCTACAGGAACGCTGTTTCTACAGGAACGCAGTTTCTACAGGAAGGCGGATGCCTCGCGTAAAAAGGTGGCAGATTAAAAAGGTAACCCTGAACTCTTCATGCAACTGGTTTTTAAAGGTGGCAGAATCGTCGTCCACAGTCTGGTCATAGAAAAGTGGTGAAATTGTTGTCTGCTGTGCCTATACTGTCATTCTACAGGATGTCAGGGTAATTAAACTGTGTTAAGTTCCTCAGGGATAAGTTTTGTGGATTATGTGCATGACAGAAGCGTAATTCTACGCTCTGTCTCAGTAGACCAAATTTCTTCCACAATCACCACCTCTGGTTAAGGAAACTGTTTTATCATGCCGGGTGGGTTTATTAGACGAGAACCCACTGATTCAACCAAGTTAAGGGAAAACCAGGAGGTGGTGGAGCTCTTCACACGGGTTCAATGGATATCTTTTTGTGACAAATTGCAGGGTTACGACGATGAAGTGGCAGAAGAATTTTTGCAGGCTCTGAGGCCGAAATCCAAGACACTGGCCACAGTGAACTTCAGGGGCCTAAGCCTCAAGCTCACCCCGCAATATATCAGTCGAATTACTGAAATTCCAATGGGTTTGCCATGGGATAAGGAAGAAAGGAAGTTGAGCCAGCAGGCCAAGAAAGAATTCTTTCCACCTGAGGAGGAATTCTCGGAGGACAAAAATGGGGTGCGTAGAACCAGTTTTCTGCCACCATGGAATGAAGTTAGCCTACAGATCATGAAGTATACAACCTGTGAAGGCCGTTATAGCATCGTGTACGGGTATCACTTTCGGTTGCTCACTGAATTGAGGCACCGGATTGATCTTCCTGTAGAAAAGAAACTGAGCATCCCTTATTTCCTGCTACAGTCTCTAATTGAGTGTGCCACAAAGCTAAAAGAAGGCATACCAGATCAGGTAGCCCACCATGGATTGATCAAACTTCTTGTGGAGGATGCGCTTCATTCATATAAGGTTCCCCTCTCATGGGAAGCATTTAGGAACTTGACAAGAGACGGAGACATAAGGATGCTGACTGAAGAAAGTGGTTCCTCCAGCAGTGAGGAAAAAGAATCAGTGGCCGAGGGAAAGAAGGAAACAGGCCAGAAGACCCCGACCACAGTGCAGAAGAAAGAACAAAAGAAGAAGCATGAGGAAAAGGATGACAAAGAAAAAGGTGACACACCCATCTTGTCAGCAAGAGAGAAAAGGTTGCAGAGCAGAACGGACAAAGCTGAGATGGTCCACATCAGTCCAAGTACCTCATCAACACCCGCAACCAAACCAAAAAGCAAAACCCATGCAGCAAAGCAAGCAAAGGTGGTGACACCTGTTTCTACAGGAAAGCAGAAACAGGCTTCTACAGGAAGCCCGAAAACAGAGAAAGGGTCTCCTACAGGAAGCCCGAAATCGGTCAAAACAGGGTCTTCTACAGGAAGCCCAAAATTGGTAAAGAAAGGGTCTTCTACAGGAGGCCCGAAAGTGGGTAAAGCAGGGTCTTCTACAGGAAGCCCGAAATCAGAAAGGAAGGGGCCCTCTACAGGGAGCCCTGGGAAAGAAAAACGCAAGAAAGAAAAGGTTGGAATTCTCGAAAAGGAGGCAGCAGCTGCGCTGGCCGCCCTCAGTACACCTCCAAAGCCAAAGGAGAAGAGAGAGAGGGAGATCCCTCTACCTTTTGAAGTTAGGAGAAGTAAGAGAATAAAAACGAGCAAGCCGCAGCCTCCACCCAGCAGCCAAACCATTTTAGGGGGTGTCCCTACTTCACCCAGTGAGAGATCCCCCTCTAAAACATCGGCCACCCCCGAGAGGGGAAGCCCAAAAATAACTACCTGGACACGAAGGATAGGCCAATCGGCTTCCGAAGCCCGGCTCAAGGAAACAGAAAAGAGGGAAGAAGCGCCACCCTCGTCACCGCCAGGGGCAGAAGAGGCAGGGCCACCAAGAACAGGAAAGGAAGAGCATGTTCCGGGCCCTAGTTCTCGGCCAAGGACAAGGAGCTGGAGCAAAGTTGCTCAAGGATGAGCAAATATTTTAGCTGGGGGGTGATGATGAGCCCCAATTTTTGGTACAATTTGGGCTCATTTGGCCTACTTACCTTGCTCAACCATTCATCTTTTATCACTTATGCATTCATTTCTTAGTATATTCGTGTTATTTGTAGGAAGAAGGGCAGGCATTATATCTATGTGGCTAATACATGATGATTTCAGGTTTTTGGCATTAAAGAGAGCAAAAGACCACGCAAATGGAGACAAGGAGACAGCAAAGGTGACATTGCGGGTTCATAGGGAGGTTGTCCACAGTCTTGATGACCTTCCTCGTGATTTTCACCTTAACTCCGAGCTCCAACAGCTCTCCCCACCGAGCTTAAAGGCAACCAACGGATTCTACAGGATCAGCAGTTTGACTTTCAGTTGGACAGCCAAGCTCCACGAATGGAGGAAGCCAGCTTGATCTTCATTGTGTATAAATATGAAGGCCGTAGCCTTTGATAGGAGCTTTTTGAACTTTTGAACTAATATTGTAATTTCTGAGCACGAGCTACAGCTCGGTGTTTGTTTTTGTAAGCCAGTTTTGGCATGACATTAGACTCTTTCTTATGAATAAAGGCAAGCAGATTTGGATCTAATTCTGAGCTTTTAAGGGAGCTATAGCTCTCAGGTTAGGGCCCAACCTGAGAGCAATAGACCTCCTCTTCTTTGTAGTGTTATTTGCCTTTCTTTTCAGCACTTTGTTTCTTTGTTTTAACATGCATTGCAAGAACACAGTCTGCTGATTTGATTTCTTTAATGAGACTGAGTAGGATTAGCTTATGGTTAAATCGCTTTTAGTTGCTTAGATTAGAGTAGGAGGATTAGCATTCATTAGAGCTCCAAGAAAAGGTTGACAGTGCACTCACTGCCATCTCTGTTTAGAGATTGGGGGTGTAGACCGTACCAACCACCAAAAAACGCAGCCTTATGCTTTCATTCCAGCTACAACACAGTCATTTCAATTGTAGATCCATCTATGCATTCTGATCTTGAACAGTATTTCTTTACTCCAACTCCATGCACGATTTTTCTCTGAAGTTTACGCTGCTGTTCGTTGACTTAATCACGCAGTTAGAATAAGTTGATGGAATTCTCGGTTTTGTGCAGGACATAGCAGATTTGTTTCCTTTACACTGCATTGCATCACGCTGTCATCTTCTTCTACTTCTCAACCGCGCCTACAGCCAGTTACTCGACCTCTGTTCAATTCATTTGCCTTCCAGCACCTCTACTGTTCACGTAGCTCCATCTTTTTGCCTTCTCATTACTTCCATCCTTCCATCCACCAACCAACTGAACCCACTCTTTCTCCATCTTATTTCTCTATCCCTGAACCATCACAAGCTTCCTTTCCATCCTACCTCTCCACCCATACCACTCCTCCACTCCTCCATCACCCAAAACTCCAACCACAGACCATCCTGTAGAAGTTAGCAGACTTCCTGTAGGATCCCCTGCAGACATCCTGTAGAAGCCTGCAAACTCGGTTGCTGAGCATCTGAACGTGTGGAACTTCTGTGGGATGATGTTAGAGATCCCCTGGGACCTCTCCTAGCCTCCCTGACCTTTCCCAAGCTTTCTTTCGTTCACACTACCCCTGCACAGTCAAACCCTAATAAGAAACATTGTCATAATCACTCCAACCACTTAAGCAAAAATATAAAAACAATGTTCTTTTCAATGAAAGTAGTTTAATTTCATGCATTTCATATCACTAGAAGTAATGGCATCATTTTCAGAGAGTTACATTCGCAGCATTGCATTGTAGGGATTAAGCTAGTCAGATTAGGGTTTACTAGGGTTTCCATGTTTGGTTGGCTTTCAGTTCATTCTTGCAACGTAGATTAATTTCCTTTCAGATAGTCTTCGTTCATCATTTAGAAAGCTTCTTCTGAGAACATATAGAAGTTGGCTTGAGCCCTAGCGGACTTGTGCCAGCTGACCAAGTGACAGCTGCGACAAGAGCTAGTACTTATGCATACAGCACCGTCGCTTCCAAGTTTGTTACGAACTACCGGGTTGATAAAATTAGAGAAGGAAGCTCCAGGAGTTGTAGCATTATTGCTACAATACTGGAGCCCACCACTAACTTAATGATATGGAGAATATTTTGAATTTGAGAGAATGGAAGATTTTAGAAAAATCAATCTAGTGATTACCAAATACAAGGGCCAAGTTGATTTCATGAGAGAAAAAAATCTACATATCTATATTTATATAAATTTAATTATAAGATAATTTGTGACTCAAAAAACATAAAATACATAAATACACACTCCTTACAAGAAGGAACCTATTCAACTAGTTTTAAATTATGATAATTGTTGTGAATAAATCTAGCACCCTACGACACAAGTGTTGAAGAGGAGATAGAAATCCTCCTATAGACAACCTCGGGGTTGATTGTAGACCAGTGCTTAGGACATATTAAATAGAGGAGTGCTTGTGAGGTTATATGTGAGGGGGTTCCATCACTCCAGTTGTCATGTAAAGGATATGAGGTGATTGGTTCAATAAGCTTTCAAAGAGGAAGATTCAGTCCAACTCACAGATCCAAATGCTGGGGGGTATTTGGGCAATCTCAAAGAGAAATGACTTCTCCTTCTGGTGGCCAACACATAAAAATGAGACATCTTAAATTGAAGTTGTATTGATGGTGGAGAGGAGGAGAGGAGGGAGAGAAATAGATGCATAGGGATGTAACAAATAGAATCCTACATAGCCATGTTCCAGCAGAAAGGGTAATTAAATTGATAGGGCTATAAACAAGACAAAATCTTAAACCATGTCTTTCCAATGAGATGATAGAAATAGAGGAGCAAAAGAATGTTTCAAATCAAACATAACATGGGTATCGTTATTTGCCAAAGAAGCTAAGATAAATCCATAGATTGAAGAGGGACAAACTGCATTCATTATACTATTTCAAAGAAATAAAAACACAGATGAAATGGGATTACCAAGAGGAACTTGCTACACATTAATCATGCTTGGAATCAATAGCGAAACAACATTTATCTCAAAGGGACGAATAATCAGTCCATACAATCAGCCATGATATCAGTGAAGTCCCACAAAAGCATATTGAACCAAAATGGCAAGACAGATTTCAACCCTCACGGGTCTAAGTATCCAGAACCTTTGTATAATACTACTTCCCCCAATTTATAAGAGGATGGGGAACTGGAATTACAAAAATACCTAAGAGACAAGGATCCAGCAGCCATACTAGACTAGATGTCTGCCTTGTAAGACTTTGATACCTACAGATTACAATAGGGATCGAATCCCTTTCTTGGAAACAAAAAATACAGGATTTCAAGGAGGAATAGGAGGAAGAATAAATGAGGGGTCCTCTGTTGTCTACCTGAGAGCTCCAGAATAGGCCCTATCTCTATCGAAGTGTGCTTCCCATGCTTCTCAACCTGCTTCTGTCTCTTATGCCTTAACTTCCTGAGTGACATGTTCAGTGGATTAGGGAGAAAAGTGGGAAAGGCATGTGCCCATGTGGTCCTTCTCTGTGTAGAGGGATGGGGTAAGATGTCGTGCCATTAAGCCTTCCTGAGTTCCCCCCATACTGCTCTGCAGCTACACCATTCTTCATTAACTATCGCAGCTGCCGGCCCATCTACCCATTTAAAATATTTGTAATGGTGCTCTTGGCACACCACAGCCATGGGTCTTTTAATAATTTAAAACAGGCGAAATAGGAGGCACTTTTGATTTCCCCCCTTAGCCCCCTTATTACGGCCCCTGTGTGATGTTATTCAATATGACTAGGCCAAGTACCAAGGGTTTAGTCTTTGAGCACCAAGGCTTCAAACAACCGTGCGGGGGGGCCTTTTCCCTTTATAACTTAAATTTCCTCTAATTGCCACTTACACCGCATCGGCCAATCTCCCATATGCGAAAAATTTATGAAATGTGGCTTATGAAATATCACATCCGAGGCCTTTTCCTTTGTTATCGCAAATCCCGTATATCGGCGCTTCAATTCTGTTTTACCCTACTCTATGCTTTTTCCTTTGCGTGAGCTGACAGTCTGGACGTGAGGTCCTTATAGACCTTGCCCTAGTCATTTATCGCATCCAAGGGGGAGTCCCACACATCACAATCGCTCTGAACGAATGTCTTAAGCTTTTTCCCCTTAACAGCTGTGATCGTTGATCTACAGGGTGTTGTCATCACTACCACGTGTCACCATGTGAGTGGTGACATGTGGCACCCGAAAATGGCCACATGTCACCCTTGAAAACACTGAAATTAGGTGACATGTATCCTCTGCCATGTCATCAATTGTACTTCCACATCATTGTTCATGTCAGTTGCCTTGTCAATTCAGAGGACCAATAAGAGGCTGCCACGCGGCCCCCTAGAGGAGAGAGAAAAGAGCCTTCCTGACCCTGTTTTGTAGGACTTTCCTATGTAAACATTTTTCTCGCCCCTCGACGACACAACACTATATTGAAAATCAGCTCCCACAAGTCTTTGAAGTTTTAGAACCCCAGTGATCTGTCGATATGCGGGATGCGGGGTTGTCAAGATGCGAGACTCCGATATCAGCCTTTGGTGCCGAGAACTGCCAATAATCCTTAACTGTGAGCCCAAGACCTCGCCGATATGTGATTCGCTCCATTCCCCAGCCTGCCTAAATGCCGATATAAGACCTACAGTGGACCTCCCAGACCCAATTGCGATTTTCTCCTCAAACTTAGGCATTTTTTGGTTTTCCTAAGCTTTCTAAGGCAACCTTCAACAGGCTCTAACTTCCACCCCAGGAGTCCATTTTTGGACATCCATATACCACCAGAAATATTTTTCTGAGAACTAAGTAATGGAGTGGGTCCCCTAAAGATTATATGGCTTTTGTGTCTTAGAATTTGGCAACAAACATCACTGCTATTTGGCTTTGGAAGCAACTAGTGACTAATGAAGTAGTGAGTGACAACATTGGCTCCTACTAGGGACAGTGCCTTTCTTGCAAGGTGCTGAGAACCTGCAAACCAATCTCCTTCACTATTGGGCATGGAGTCAGTAATAAATGAATCTGCAAAATCTCCATGGGAATTTCCTCCTCAATATAAAATGCAGGAAATAAAAATAAAAAACTCTAACAACTGGAAAGTAAATGCTCAGCTGGTGAGCTTATTTATGTACAATCCTACTTATGCACAGTACTTCATTTAGCTAAGTATGTTCAACTCTCCAATAGATCCAGACTAGCATAAGAGTACTGGACCACATGCCTTCATACTACTGAAAAAGAAAGGTTAAAACAGGCATGCAACATGCAAAATCTGCAAATGAAAAGCTTGAAGCATGCTCTAGACACAACCATTGTTGCTGACTTAGGAACCTGCTCATGTACTCAGCCATAGGGTCATCGAATGAACAAGGAAAATTTGCAGTTGCCTCCTTTTCATGAGCAGTCTCCTGGCCAATATCCTCTTGGTTAGGGAAGCTACAATCATCGTTCAGCTCCTCAACTTCAGCCATTTCAAGAAAAGCCTACTACTAGGAGCTTTTTCTCCACTTGCTTGCAAACAGCTCCTTCTCAACCTCCATGACCATTTTCTCCTTCTTTGGGTAATAAGAATCATGCTTTGGAGGATGGTTTTTGTCTTGTTCTCCAGGTGAAACATGAGCATTGCTAACTGGAGGCTCTTAGTTGACTTCCTGATGGGATTCCTCTTCTTGCGTAGCTTCCCCTGACTGGAAGCGTGGTGGCTGTGCGTCACTTGACTCTTCGGCATAGTCATATTTATCATAGGAAGGAGAAATATCCACTTCGACTGAATCAGACCCCTGAGGGTTTGTTGACAGCTCAATGATATCTCCTTCTTCACTTTCTAGCTCATTGGGTGATGCTTCCTGATGCAAGTAGATGTTTTCTTGGAGTGGAGCTCCGCAAACATCATTAGCAAGGTCTTCAACCTTGATAATGTCTTCATCATTAAGAGGTGTGTAGAAATATTCAAATAAAGCATTCAATGGACAAAATCTTTTGAAATATTGATATAATTCTATATGAAAACATTTCAGGGAAGGTATGATGCCACGAGGTATTGTTCCATACCAAATTGTAGCATCCCTCTCTAAATATTGTTTGAACAACTCCATTTGTACATCTTCAAGAAGAATACCTTGTTGCTCCATGCATTCATGAAAGTATTTTGAGGTGTTGGTCAGGTCTTCTCTCTGAGTTCCCATTGAATCTAGGCAAATAGGTATCCCACTCATGATATGCAGGGACATGATTGGGAAAACTAGCAATAGAAGAAAAATCCAATGGGGCAAATCAGTTGGCCAGAAATGCAGGAAGGGCCATCTCGAAAACCTTGCTATATGAGTGATTCCAGTTTCAAAAGTAGGGAAAGCATCGACTGTTATAGAATCAGAGTGAGTATAGGGTTGCTTGAAAGCCAGGATGATCAAATAGAGGTATGGACAGTGGATTCATCGGGATTGTTATAGACATATTTGGGCACATCAAACCCAATCTCATATGTCGATGATATTAGGGCTCATCAATCCCTAAAAGATTTTTTTTATACCCTAAAGAAGCTTAGTCATATGAATGCCTCATTCCCCAAAAGTTCCATCTCAGAAATCATCCAGAAAGTGCCTAAACTGAACCATATCTAAAAGCCCTGTGTTAGGGTGAGATGCATCTCACCTGCTACACTGTCTAAGTGAGATGCATCATAGTTTTGCCCTTTAGTAAGTGTGATGGGCGAGTTTGGACAAAATTTCGGGACAGTTTGTGAGTTGGTTGCTCATGGAATCTTCTAAAAACTTCTCTTGTGCCACTTGCCTCTCTAAACTCAACCAAGGATGACCAAAGGAACTAGGAAACCATCTACAATTCCCCTCTCTTGTGGAACTAATTTCAACAAATGGAATGGCATTCATCATTCCCATTGATGACTCACCCTCTTGTAATCATCTATAAAACAATCTCCCATCCAAGAGATTAGACAGGGGGAATTATTTTGAGTTGTAAGGAAGTGCTGCTAGTTTCAGTATTGAGGTGAGAGCATTGTGATATTCTTGGTGTGTTCTTGTTGATTCATGAGGTGAAGAAGGCTTGAAGATGGGAGGATGGCGCTGGATCAGACTTCTTATGGGTTGTAATTCTCCTTGATATCAATAAAGTTCTTCAAGATTTTTCCCAATTGATTGTGTTAACTGTAAATGCATTCATTTGTTTATCATATTTCTAATTCTATGATGTTTATGCTGTAATGGATCATTATGCTTTGATAGGTCTTTCTTTTTGTAGCTGTGCAGGTACTCTCTAAGCGTGTTATGTACAGGGAGGAGTTACGGGATCGGCCAAAGGAGAGGGAGATCAAGCGAGGATTCAAGTGAAAGTTACAGTTGGTCTTTCATAATCTCTTTCTTATCTGTCACTCATAGGAAAGATATTGAATTGCTTTAACTATTGTTTCTAGTTTAGCTACCAAACCTAGAGAGTTAGTCATTCGACAAGACAATAATTTTTCCAAAAACAAATTGGCGACTCCATTGGGGAAAACCAGATGATTTTTTTTTGCTATTTTGTTTTCTATGTTGAATTATATAAACTATAGACAGAGTCTGAAGCTAGCCAAGAAGATTTTGAACTGCTCTTGTTCTACAGTTGCATAGTAGATAAATGTTGCTTCAGTCAATCTCTGGTTTAGTTTATGAATTAAACATTTGACTTGCAAACACATGTAGATCCCCTTTTTGTAGCTCAGTATCCTCTTAGGACATTCCATCATACTTTGCTTATCATAGTTCATCAAAACCAAGCTTGATCCATCGAAAACTACTACAAATTTGAGCCAAAACCATTTTCAGAAGTGCTCCCTAACCATCGCATTGTCTTCCACTGTGACTTGATATGAATCTCACTTCCCAAGTGAGAAAAGTGTGATGTATCTAACTATCTGCAGAGGCTAGGTGTGATGATTGACTGAACTCAATTTCCCATCTAGGAGCTGAGGGTTTTTTACTAGTTTTCATTCTTGTTTGGTTGCTTGCTGAATTTGAACAATACCTCATCACTGAAGCAAAATTACATCACTTAGATCAGCCTCAATTTAGATTAGGATTGGTGAATGTTTTTGTGTGATTTTTTTTCATTTACAATCCATTTTCAAAATTAGTGGTAATCGATTTTTCGTTTTCGATAGAAAAGTGTCATAAAGTCTTCAATTTTCATCGAAAAAGTGAAGTGTCATAAATTCCTCCTTCGTTCACTTATCGATTAAACTTTCTGATGCATTTGATTTGATTTGAGTTTGTTCAAAGTGTCGAAAGATATTTCTTCAAGTTTGAAAGTGTTGTTTTGAGTCTTCCTTTCTCTCTTTGAAGAAAAATTGTCAAAAATTGTCATTTTGAGTGAAATATTTTGAGTCATAGCTGCATTTAGTTTTCCTTCTTGAATCATTCACATTAAGGAGAGTTGAAAACAAATACATGCATTTGCATTTTGGCATTTTTGGTTTGTGTGCACAAAAATATAATTTAGGGAAATCGCACTAGTGTGTGCTCTTTGGTGTTTGCTTAAAAGTACTTCTATGCTCTATCCCTTGTAGTTAGGATTCTCATTGGTCAAATAAATGAAAATATTGCTTATCATTATAGATTGCATCTTTAGGAATTTCAAATCACATTTCATGGTGAACCATCAAAGGAAAACTTTTAAGAAAGATCAACTTTAAAATGACCTTCAATGAACTTAACAACGCTTTGGAATCTAATGCAACACATTTAGAGGTCTAGGCTAGAGATGTGTTCCGGCGTCATTAAACCTAGTGGCTATCATTTTCATTGAAGTTTGGGTGATTCCTCCTCTTTGATACAACAAGTGCTAGCACGGACTTGTGCTCCCCGTACCGTCATGTATATATTGGGAGACCATAATAAGCTTAAATCCTTTATCCATAGGAAACCGAGTCTGCCACCTTATCGATCGCAATGCACTCAACACAACATTCAGGAAGATTAACTAACGTACATAAGTCCTTGGTAATTTCTCTTTAATTTATCACCAAGGTGTATATTGCAGTTTTGCGATTGGTCTGGTAAACCTTTTGTCTAGATTCTCCAGAGTAGTCACTTTTGTTCCTTTTCAACTCTCGAAAAGAAAAGGTCCATCTGAGCACTTGTCCTTTTAGGCAAATTAAAAATTGAAGGTGACTAGAGTCATCTTTAGCTTTTTCTCGACTCTTTAAAATTGAAAAAGAAAAGTTGTGTCCAAGTGTCATTAGGATAAATTGACCACGAAATAACATCACTTTCCCTTAGTTGATTTTTAAGTCTATCAAGTAATCTGCAATCGTGGAAGAAAGTCAATCAAAACCCCGTCGTTTGCAGAGATTAGCGAGTCAACTGTCTTCGCCTCCAGAAGTGAAACCAATTTAGACAAAGCGGTCTCGTTTAATTGAGTCTAGTTGATCTGGTTTATTTGGAATGTTCATTTCAACATCATCAGAGACTCCAGTTACTCCAATTATTTCTGGTACATCCACCTTTAAAGAGGAAGTTTCGCAGTTACCAAAGGACATTAGAACTGATCCTAGTGTAACGGTAAATACTTCTAAACATGAAATAACTCCATCTGGAGTTGGTCTAGAACCCATTCTAGTTCGAACCAAGGTTACATATGAACCAGGAGTTCTTCAAGAACCTCCATTTGAGGCGGTAGTTCAATTACCTGAACATCTAGACTTTGAATTTCAATATCCAGAAGTTGTTACCCCTCCATCATCTATCATTGTAGAAACTACACCCTCTTCAGCTCCAAAAATCTTTTACGGACCTGACGGTCAACCTCTTCCACCTGGTTTGATTTCTATAGAGGAGATAGTAGAGGATCCTCCATTTGACACCCCGTTTCATTTTGGAACTGGGATTAATTTGTATCCTGCTACTCCTCAGTTTGCTTCCTTTAATCCTGCTTCATTGAGAGTTCCCGTCGAATCGTTAGGAGATCTTTTGGACAAGTTAACCATGTCTGAACAGTCATCAACATCTAGGAATGTATCATTTGATGCAGCTGCGGCAGAATATTCTGCTACTACTCCTTCAATGTTTTCTAGTACACCTGAGTCGCACCTATACGGTGAATCATCTGTTCCAGTTGGTTACCAATCACTAGCTAGAACCCACTCAGGGGTTGCTTCAACACCATGGTCAACTCCCATTTATTCATCCAGATTTCAATCTGGTTTTTCTCACATGGAAACTCAGCAATTTGATCGTGCATATCAGTATCAATTTGGGCAGACCAGTTATCAAAGACCGATGTATCCATTAAACACTGGACTGCCACCATATGGAGAGAAGTATGCTTACTCGTTGTTTCCTCCTTTTTCCTGGGCTCAACCATATGAGAGTTTCCCACAGTATTCAGGTCAAACTACAATTAGAGCTAGTGGTTGGCAACCAGTATTGCCAGAACAACCAAGAGTTGTATATCCAACACAACCAATTCAACCTATGTCCAATATTCCCACTACACTTGCTGTTATGATTGTGCCGCAATCACAAGCACAATCTGTTGTATCTCAACTAGTGCAAAGTGTTCCTTCTTCCTCGCAACCTCAGGTTTCAAGGCAAAAGGCTCAAGTTTCTCAGGTTGTTGTACAACAACCGCTTGTTTCTGGGGCTCAACAACAACCTCAGGTTAGTGTTCCTTTATCTGGAACGACTCAGGCACACACAGGTACAGTTAATCCACAACTTGGTCAATCTTCCAGTACTAGACAGCAGCAAATGGTCCAACAACCATGGTTGTTGCAATATCAACAACCTCAATTCCAGCAGTCCCAACCTCAGTTTGGACTTGGTTCCCAAGCTCAAACTAGTATGGGACAATATCAAACATACCAAGGATCTGGGCAGCAAGGCTTTGCAGGTTACAGACAACCATATTTCCAAACTAGTTATCAACAACCGCCTTTGATCCAGGTGGATGTTGGTGGCCACCCACCTATCCCATTTGGACCCCCACAACTGTCTCTTTCAGTCTTTTCAGTTTCCTAAATTGCACCACAGTTTACTATTTTTAGCATTTTTTCGGGTCTTGAACTTTCGGAGCCATTTTGAGGCCCTAAACGACGTTTTTTGGGAAATCTGGGTCAACATGAGTCCCCAAAGTGGTAGTGCTCGGATAGATCTTTCTAACGAGCTATTGTACACGTCAAAAAGAGATCATATGCCAAAGTTATGACCTCGGGAAATTGATGTACCAATTTACCCAAACGGGGCCCACAATTTGGTGTTTCATCTTCTAGGGTTAGGTTTCGGAATGTGAAAGGTTTTCCATTGTTTCTCAACAATAAATAGGCCTTCGAGCCTCATTGTAAGACAGTTCAAAGGCATGTAGCCACCACATCTCTTCTCAGAGATAAGCTACCATCGCCTTAGCTGGTTTATTTCCATTTCTGTTTGTAAACATATTTCAGTATTTTACAGTAATGAAATGAAGTATTATTTCCGCTGCATATCTGTGTTTATGGTTATCTCTGTAATTTGTTGCATTCCTATTTAAATCTAGATCAGTGGTATCAAAGAGGTCTGCTTTTTCTCTGTTTTTCTTTGCATGTCCCCAGCGAGGTTGGGATATAAGGAGTTAGGGCTTGAACTGGTCGAACCTTTGCAAGACCAGCCTCGCAAATCCCAACGGACTCCCATGGTGGATGAGAAGAAAGACGAGGGGGCAGGAGATCCTATCAAAATCTTGCTCGAAGAAGCCCTCGAGCGACAACGGAACGCGATGATGGACAGCTTTGCCCAGATCCTTCAGCAGCTACCCAAAAGCGACGCATCGGCTTCCAGCAGCAACTCTGGAATGCCACGCCCTTTAAGGTACAAGTTAATTTTGAAATCCCCATATTCGAGGGTCAAATAGATGCAGATGCCGTAGATAAATGGTTAAATCTGCTAGAGGTTATTTTTCTGTTCATGAATTTTCGAGTCGGGAAAAGATTGTTTTCGCTCTTCTCAAAGCAGCCCCCCACCTCAAGGACTGGTGGGAAACCTACTGTGAGCAGAATGATGAAAGTACAGGCTCGCTATTTTTAGCTGCACCCACTTGGAATGACTTCCGGGATGCCATCAAGGAGCAGTACTACCCTGTCAAAAGCTATGAGGACAAATACATCAAATGGACCACACTGCAGCAGGGACGAGACCAAGATGTGCCGGAGTTCACAAACATTTTTCATACCCTTCGCACACAGTTGGGTATCAAAGATTCTGAGCTACATCTGGTACTCAAATGCCGCGGCTGCCTACACAGATACATCCAGGAAGAGATGGAGTTCTTCAACATCTCCTCACTCGCCACAGCATACCGATGCGCTGTCAAAATCGAGCAAAAGTTCAAACAGAAGAACCGAGACTTTGGATCTGCAAATCCGAAGCCCAAAGGACAAAGCCAAGGCGGGGTGACCCAAGACAACCCGTCGAAGCTGCAAGAAAAGAACAACACCACGAAGCCGAAGAAGGACATAGGAAGGTGGTGTCAGTTCCACAAGAGTCCCACTCATAACACAAGTGAGTGTCGGACCAAGCAGTCGCTGGTGGCCGAGTTGAAGGCTTCTGAATCAGATGCATGTTCCGACCCTGAGCCAGAACCCGACAAGGGGAATGGAAAAGGGAAGCAAATCATTGATGTAGATCCCAGCGCCACTGTTGCCACTGCTATGATCCAGAAAAATGAGCTCGAAAATCGAGAAGAAGGGGAGCGTCTTTTCCACTCACAGATGTGGGTGAAGGGTTCACCGCTGCAATTCATTGTCAACAGTGGTAGCCAAAAGAACCTGATTTCAGCAGAGGTCGTGAAGCAGTTGGGCCTACCGACTACACCACACCCCCAGCCATACAGTATCGGATGGCTTCATGAAGGACGAGATCTCAAATTTTGCCAGCAGTGCCGCCTTCCCTACAGCATCAAGCCCTTCACAGACAAGGTATTGTGTGATGTTACACCTCTGGATGTTTGTGATGTATTACTAGGCCAACCATACTTGTGGAGGCGACATGCTGTGTATGAATCAAGGCCTCGTGCTGTCATTGTTTCTTTTAATAATTCATTATACAGGATACCGGAGGTAGCCCCACCTACTGCCACATCTTTGATCACCGCTAAGAAAGGCAACAAGCTCATCTCCCAGACCAGGAAATTCATCTGTCTGGTTCACTCCCAAAGTAAGGGGAAGATTGTCATCACATCCATGAACCCCGCGAAGGGTTCCTCCATGCAGTAGCAGCAGCAAAGGGATACAGTCATGACAAGACACAAGAAAAACTTCTCCTCACCCACGGGGGTACCACACAAGTTTCAGGTGGGCGACAAAGTTTGGTTACATCTGCAGAGAGAATGCCTTACCAGAACCCATCAGAAACGCAGACCACTCCGACATGGTCCTTACACTAGTACCAAGGCTATGGGTAACAATGCTTTGAAGCACAACATTCCTCCATTCCTTGGCTTGCACCGAGTGTTCAATGTGGACCGTCGTCGACCATGCTTCCCACCACTTCTAGACACATCAGAGATTGCAGAACAACTCACCAGAGACCTAGCTCAGCAGAAGCTTCCTCATCTCAGGGAGGAACTCAACGCAATGGGGACCATTGCTTCCTAAGGGGGGGAGGAATGATCCATGTGGATGTTGGTGGCCACCCATCTATCCCATTTGGACCCCCACAACTGTTTCTTTCAATCTTTTCAGTTTCCTAAATTGCAGCACAGTTTACTATTTTTAGCAGTTTTTCGGGTCCTGAACTTTCGGAGCCGTTTTGAGGCCCTAAACGACATTTTTTGGGAAATCTGGGGCAACATGGGTCCATGGACCGATGTTGCCTCCCAAAGTGGTAGTGCTCGGATAGATCTTTCTAACGAGCTAT
This sequence comes from Pinus tabuliformis, assembly GCA_031772625.1. Taxonomy (NCBI): domain Eukaryota; kingdom Viridiplantae; phylum Streptophyta; class Pinopsida; order Pinales; family Pinaceae; genus Pinus; species Pinus tabuliformis. Next base: position 255,682,631 of record CM062813.1, on the reverse strand, counting down.
TGTACGCGTCAAACAGAGATCGTATGCCAAAGTTACGACCCCGGGAAATTGATGTACCAATTTACCCAAACGGGGCCCACAATTTGGCGTTTCATCTTCTAGGGTTAGGTTTCGGGATGTGAAAGGTTTTCCATTGTTTCTCAACAATAAATAGGCCTTCGAGCCTCATTGTAAGACAGTTCAGAGGCATGTAGCCGCCACATCTCTTCTCAGAGATAAGCTACCATCGCCCTAGCTAGTTTATTTCCATTTCTATTTGTAAACATATTTCAGTATTTTACAGTAATGAAATGAAGTATTATTTCCTTTGGATATCTGTGTTTATGGTTATCTCTGTAATTTGTTGCGTTCCTGTTTAAATCCAGATCAGCCTTATACTGGTTATGTCCAATGACCTTATCAAGGTTACCAAATGCAAATGCCATATACTGGTATGCAAAGACCTATTGCTCAAGCGATTCCATCTTATCCTGGGTATGCTCCACCCAACCTGAATCAACAGTTGCCATTTGTAGCAACTCTAGAACTACCAGATTTGAACCGGCTTACTAATGATCCAATTGCATATGCCCCTTGGTGGCCGGCAATTCCACATAAACTGCCATCTGACATTCCAAAGTTCAATGGAAATCCAAGAGAAGACCCATCGAATCACGTAATGACTTTTCATTTGTGGTGTTCATCCAACACCCTGAACGATGATTCGATTAGACTTCGTCTTTTCCAGAGAATGCTTACTGGTCTAGCTGCAAAATGGTATATTGAATTACCTAGAGCTTCTTTTGATAACTTCACCATTCTAGCCACTACCTTTCTAACCCACTTTCAGTTACCTATCAGGTACGAAACTGGAACAGAACTTCTTACCAACTTTAAACAGACTACCTCCACTCACATATCAGATCATATTCATGAGTGGCGGTGTCATCATCGAATGGTAAAGACGTATGTTCCTAATTAGATTTTAGCTTAGTGGTTTATAAATTCCTTATTGCCATCTATCACTGAGGATGTGGTGAAGGGAGGAGTTGTCACAGAAGAGCAAGTCATTGCTCGTGCCCAATATTTGGATCTGATTTATACACAATCAGGCACACTCTATGACAAAATTCCTGATGCACCTAGACCAGCTTTCACCATTCCTCCACCTCCAAAATCGAGTAGGGACTCTCATGCCGGCGACGGCGTGATTGGTTCCTCAAGCACACAAACAGTGAGAGGACCATCTAGTCAAGCTCTTGCTATTTCCAGTCAAAATGAAAATTCATCTGAAAACACTCTTGCCTCTAAGATTAATGTTGTGTCATCTGACAAAGGCAAAAATCCAAAGCAACCAGGAGGCAAGAAGAAAGGGAAAAATAATAAGAAGAAACAGGAGAATTCCACTCCTGAAAAATCATCTGAAACCCCCACTGTGGCTAGGAAACCTCATTATCCATGTTTAATATGCAATGATGAGCATTTTACAAGAGATTGTCCACATCGATCTGAGGTTTCAAAACTTTTAAAGGCTTCAAATACCTCAGCGGTGCTGACAGATCCGTTTCCGAACCCAGAAACACATTTGGTTGCCACTGATAATGCTTCCACATCCCAAGTGCTTATGATATCCATCGCAAATAAGAAAAATGATGTTTTGGTATCGACAAGGAATAAAGATTATGGGAATCCATCGTCATCGAATAACCAGGCTACTGATCAACCTAGTACTTCGACCATGACTTCACCAGAAGTTGTTCCACCGATTATTCTTGAATTAACAATTAAGCCACCAAAGGGAGTTGTACACAAATCGACATTTAATCCTTGTGCTCGAGTAGCCCAAAATTATAATATAGTGGAGGATCTGGCTCAATCACCTTCCACTATGTTGACACTTGAGGTATTGCAAAATTGTCCCTCCCAAAAGCAGGCTTTGTTATCATCGATAGGTGGGATCGATCCTACGGATCCCAATCTTGTAGTCTTTAATCATACAAGATATACACCACTGTTACCAGCACAACTAGCTTTTCTTATATAGGTAAAATCCCTCAATAAAAATGTTCATCGAACCATTATTGATGACGGGGCATCTACCTGTATTATGTCAATGAGTTGCTAAAAAACTCTTGGTTCACCACCCTTGTCACGATCACCAACAACACTAAAAGGTTTTAATGGAAGAGTGTACACTCCATACGGGATTTTAAGTAGCTTGCAAGTAGAACTAGAGGGGAAAATAGTAGATATTGAAGTCGAAGTCGTTGATGGACTCCTTGATTACAATATTTTACTGGGAAGGCCTTGGGTTTATGCTATGGCTGCGGTTGTGTCCACATACTTTCAAACAATTGCATTTCCCTTCAAAGGTGGAATCGCAGTCATTAACCAACTCGCCTTTTTTGCTAATAGTTCACAAGCCACTAGAAGCATTCCATTGATACATGGAAATTCACAATCACTTCAAAATGTTGGAGTAGGTCTCCTAAAATATCCTTCCTTGATGGGTACCTTTACCCTACCGTCACCATCTAGTTTCGTGGAAGTGGCAATAGTGGAAACCTGCATCATGATCTCTTCTACATCATCTAAGTTTAAGAAGAGTTCCAACTATTTTGAGAGTGATGATCATTGCGAGGTGTTACCGCCAAGCCCCATCAAATCCTTGTAGCAATCAATCTATTGGGCTTGTGCGGAAAACCCAAATCTGCACTCAACGAGTGTTTGGGTAGATAGGTCTTTATAATATGGCACCTCTTCTGATCCTTGATCTCGTATACATTCTACAGACGAAGGAATCATCCAATCAATGATGATAGGAGAGACGCCGTGGGAAGATTATCATCATCATTCCCACCTTCGAGATGATAATGAAGATTATTCAAAAGAACTCAATCACCCTTCAATCATTGATTTTTTATTGAATTCTGTAAATACAGTCGATTCTGAGCGAAATCTATCTAACAGTGAAGAAACTATCTCCATAAATATTTTGGCCAAGCCCAATGTTGTATAAAATATTCACGTCAGCGAATCTTGTTCTCCATCAGAACTAGAAAATTACTGTGCTCTTTTTCGCGAATTCAAAGATGTCTTTGCATGGTCTTATGAAGAAACGCTAGGCATTGACTCAAGCATTGTTGAACATGAGATCAAGATGTATCCTGATGTCAAACCAGTACGTCAACAGCTTCGACCTATTCATCCAAAGAAAGTTGTTGCCATTAAAATAGAGGTTGAAAAACTTTTGCGTGTTGGCTTCATCTACCCTGTACCTCTCACTAATTGGGTATCGAATATTGTTCCTGTGATGAAAAAACAAGGGAAAATTAGAGTGTGCGTCGATTATAGGGATGTAAATCAAGCATGTCCGAAGGACAACTATCCTACACCTTTATCGACCAGATTATTGATGAATGTGCCGGATGCGAAATCTTTTCATTCATGGATGGTTTTTCCGGCTACAATCAAATCAATATCTGCCCATAGGACCAATCAAAAACTGCATTTATATGTCCATGGGGCACATTCGCATATCGCAAATTACCTTTCAGTTTAAAGAATGCAGGGGCGAAATTTCAAAGGGCAATGAATTATGCCTTCCATGACATCAAACACATAGTTCAACCATATCTTGATGATCTTCCTGCTCATTCACGAAAACGAATTGATCATCTGCAACATTTGAGAGCCATATTTTTGCGTTGCCGACACTACAAGATAAGACTCAATCCACACAAATGTATGTTTTGTGTTGGCTCTATTCAAATGCTTGGCTTTGTAGTTTCTAAGGACGGAATTTGGCTTGATCCAATAAAGGTTCAGGCAATTCTTGACATGCCTCCACATTCAAATTTACTACAGATCCAGAGACTTCAAGGGAAGGCAAACTTTCTGAGGAGGTTCATTCCAAATTATGTTGAGCTAGCTAAAGGTTATACACATCTTTTGAAGAAAGGGATACCCTTCCATTGGGACAAGGTTGCGCAAGCTTCCTTTGATGCTCTCAAAGATTCCCTGATAAAAGCATCATTAATGTATGCCCCCAACTATCAAAAAGACTTTTACCTGTGTCTTGCCACTGCAGATACAACCATCGGTATGGTTTTAGTACAAGAAGATAACGGAATCAAACATCCTATATATCATTTAAGTCGCAATCTTAATGATACAGAAAGCAAGTACTCTTACATTGAAAAGTTGGCTTTAGCAGCCGTTCAAGCTGTACAGAGATTTCGACATTATATTCTCCTTCAAAAAACTACCATTGTATCAAATTACAACCCTATGACATACATCCTATCACGTCAATTGCTGGGGGGCAAATATTCCAAATAGATAGTCATCTTGTAGAGGTTGATCTGGAATTCATCAAATCCAAGTCAAAGAAATCTCTCGTCTTTATAGATCTACTTTGCGACCTTCCCTCGTCCTCCAACGATTTAACATCAGAAGCATCAATCGTGGATGAGTCTCTGTTTCTGATATCATCAAGTGATCCGTGGTATGGGGATATATTGGTCTATCTCCAGACCCAAGCTTTTAGGCCTAACACCTCTCGCTCTAAACAATGACATATTCGATACCAAGCCAAAGATTATCTGATCGTTGGTGATACACTTTATCGTCGTGGTGTCGATACGATTTTACGAAGGTGCCTTATGCATGAGGAGGCCGAAAAAGCTTTGAATGAATGTCATTTAGGTGCTTGTGGGGTGCATTTATTTGGTTACACAACTGCACAAAAAATCTTACGAGCTGGTTACTTCTGGACAACCATATTCAAAGATTGCATACTTACAGTCATAAAGTGCCATGCTTGTCAGATTTTTGATTGTAAAACCAAATTACCACCTGCACCACTACATCCAGTCATTGTTGTTAGCCCATTTGCGAAATGGGGCATTGATTTCATGACATGTAACCCCACCTCGGCCGGGGGGCATGGGTATATTATAGTCATTGTCGACTACTTTACCAAATGGGCCGAGGCGATGCCGACATTGAACAACAGTGGCGAAACGATTACTCTCTTTTTTTTCAATCATGTAGTTTCTAGATTCTGTGTGCCACAGGCTATAGTCACAGATCATGGGTCGCATTTTCGCAATCACATGATGATTGAGTTAACTACAAAATTTGGACTGTCCCATGATAGTTCTACTCCATATTATCTGCAGGCTAACAGACAAGTTGAGGCAATCAACAAAGTCCTTAAGTGCATGCTGCAAAGAATGATTGGAGTCCATAAGCAGAATTGGCATTTAATCCTGTACTCAGCTCTGTGGGCATACCAGACCTCGGTGAGAAATGCGACCGGATTTACGCCTTTTCAGTTGGTGTATGGTTTGGAAGCAGTCTTACCAATTCAATGTTAAATCTCATCCCTCAACCTTGCAATCAACCTGCTACTCGAAACTTCTAAAGAAGAAGCTCGTTTCTTGGAATTAATCCATCTGGATGAAACCCGTCATGATGCCGCATTGGCTAACAAAGCACATAAGAAATGCATCAAGGCACAATATGACAAAAATGTTAAGCCTCGTGTCTTCTCAAAAGGTGACCTGGTCTTGCTTTACGATCAGGATTCTGACAAATTAGGAGCAAAGAAATTTGAACCATTATGGATGGGTCCTTATATTGTTAAACGTGTGTTGACAAAAAGATCCTACGAGTTAGTGGATTATGATGGGATTCCACTGTGGCAGCCCCGAAGTGGGTTGTATCTCAAACGTTACTATGCTTGATTAAGTGTAGTAAAACTCACTGTACATATGCTTTCATTGAATTTTTGTGTGTTTTCTTTTAGAGTTGTCATTTTGGTTAGGTAATCCACTTCACATTTGTTGCAGATGTCAAACATTTTGGAACCATTTGTTGGGTATGCTGATGGGGCTAGTCGTAGCACACAGAACCTATCTTCTACAGCCTGGGCCATCTTAGCTCCAAGCGGTGAGTTAATGAGTTTCAGAGGGATATGTATTGGTCGATCGACAAACAACATCGTTGAGTATAGCATCTTGATTGAACTCCTCTCTGATGCCATTTCACATGGTATACGCCGAATCATTGTCAGGCTATATTCACAACTTGTCATTCTACAACTTACTGGCATTTATTCTGTCTGGAACCCAACTATTCATCGCATGTTCCTAAGAGTTAGGATTTTGGAAAGACATTTTGATTTCATTCAATATCAACACATTTCTAGAAATTTAAACACATTGACTGATTCATTAGCAAACTATGTGTTAAATAGACATTTGCAAGATATCTAAAGAGAGCATTTCACATCAACATTTGCATAGGATTTCATCACTTAGCCAAAATAAAACTCCAAAAGTCAAAATAGATAGTTGTTTATAAGTTTTCACAAAATGTTTTGTGTCCAAGACAAAATTGGTCATCTGACCTAGAAACTCAAAATGAATGCAGAAAAACATCCTAGACTAGTGATGCTGGTGATAACAGGTCACCGCCTATGCTATCATGCGTAGGAGCCTAGTCCAATGACTCGGTACACCAGTAGTATGGTGTTGTAGCCTCATAGGTAACTCATCAGTCTGGACATCTGGAATGCCAAGAGTTAATCCCTCTATCTAATCCTGCAACTGTGCAAGGGTCTCTGCTATGTCCAGATCCCTAAGGACTGCCCTCCCTACAGCTTCCCCCGCTAGAACATTTGCCTCCTATGGGCGTGCCACTAGTCGAACTGGTCCAATATCTGCACACACACACATGAGTTTATTTAGTCTTGGTAACAATAAAAAAAACACAAAAACAATAGAAAACTACAAAGAAACATGTGGTCAAATCATTTTACCTATAGCACTCCACTACTCACCGACTGGTAGTGCCAAATCCGGATCGCCTGGGAATCTATCCCTACATATGGATACTCCGCAAATGCCATCTCCTTGCAGTCAAACCACTCAAAAAAGGTAGATGAGAATGAGACCTATGGCTAGCCAGCATGCCTAGCCATAAGGTCCACCCATCTCTGCATCCGTTGTTCTCTTGGTCCAGGCACTCCAAGTGAAATGTTCTGAGGTTGCATAAGTGGGATTCTTTCCAAAGAAAAGGCAGTCAAAATGGATCCATAACCAAAATTCTTGGTTCTTCCAGTCTTTACTTTGGACAGTTGATCTTTCATGATAGGAAGTACCACCTCGCACCAGTTGAACACCTTTCGTTCCAGGCATTCCAAGGCATACTGCATGTAGGATCTGTTCGCTAAGTGTAAGGCCGCACTGCCAGCCAATCTAGCAAGGTTAAAAAGAATGGTCCTCAAAGGTCGATCAGAAACATCCCAAATATTAATCTTACCATCTGTGATGGGTTGGGATCCTTCCCTACAGAACTGACGAATATAATATTTCACTGATTCGCCCCCCCGAGCAAATTCTGATAGTGAAAGAGGGGTGCCACATCTCGACAAACCCGTCAGAAAATAAATATCTTCAATCATGAAAGTAATAGATTTACCCCTGATCTAGAATAACTGGTCAATAGGATCCCAAGCATGAAGAAGATACTACAGCAAACTTATCTGTTGTCTCATCCTAGATAAGCGGAAGAACTTTAGTAAACCACAGTTCCTTAATGCATCCACTATGCCCTGGTCATGTAAAGCAATCATATCCTCCTCTTCATGTTTTCTTTCTCGCCATGAAATGACCATCTTGATCCAACAAATATCTGAAATACAAACATTAGATGAGTTAGGATTCATTTTGGGTAAAAAAAAGTTCAAAATTTAATGAAAAAACATTGTACAAACTTGCCTTTCTGCGCCCATCGCACTTAGCCCTTGAGCAAGGTGAGATGCATATTAGGTTGCCTGTTGGTAGCCAGTATGCATCGCACTTTTCGATAGGGGTAAAGTGCGATGATTGGAGAACAAATTTTTAAAACCCCTGAGGCCCAAAAAGATGAGGAAACTTGCCCAGAACTGAGAAAAGATGGAATAGAATTGAAGAGCATAAGGATAGCTCCTACCTGGTCCTGATGGCGCGGGAAATGATCCACAGAATCTCTTGCAATCAACTGATGAAATTTGAGGGAAAAAACCTCTTCAAAGCTCCAAAATCCAATATTTGAAATGAAATGGTGAAAATGAAATGTTAAAAATACTTTTTATGTTTACTTTTCCATGTACTTCAAGTAAATGTTAGTTTTAGTTCATTTTTCATCCATAAATATGTATTTTTAATCAATTTTATGGAGTTTTGAGTAGGTTGAACAATTGTCGACAAAATCTAATGTGCTAATGGTAAATTGAGCATCTTTGATCACCAAGCAAACTTTTTGTCTTCTTTTTGAGCTTTGATTCAAAAATGAAAAGAAAACTATAGAGTCCTCTTTAAACCCTTTTCAGACTCTCTAAACATGAAAAGATTGTCGAGCGCTTGTCTTTTCCGACTCGTTAAAGTATTGGAAACATCATCCCTCTTGTATTATTTTATCCTTTTTTGGACCTGAGGGATTACTTTACGAAAAAGAACTTATGGAGTTTTCTTTTCGTCCCTTTTCAAACTCTCTAAACATGAAAAGGACCGAGTTATCTTTGTCGTTAAACTCGTTAAAATAATAGCGACAAACTCGTCCATCTAGACGAGACTGAGTTTCACCGTCGCTAGACTCGTTAAAACATCAAATAGCGATGGGTTTGCTCGAAGGGTGAATTATAGAACAAGCATATGTTATCCTCCTCAAGCTTGATAAAAATAAAGAGGTATTGGTCAACAATGACTAGAAAAAAGGGGAAAAATCTTGAAAAACTAATGGTAGCAGGTCGCTCTTGAACATGACACTTTCACTTCATCTCCATGATCGAGTTGGGTTGGGTTATTCCATTTAGTGGTCATCATACCATTGGCTTATCATACCATCCATCTTTTTCGGTTAACGCTACCAATTCATCTCAGTGTTGTCGATATGTTCAAGAGAAGTCATCCAGTTGAGAAATCATCCAGTTAAGAAGTCATCCGGTTAATGTCTCATACACTGCAATACCTCCAACCTTCATTTTTCATGACCGCCATTCCTGAACCTTGTGTCGTCAGTTCATTTTCACCTCCAGAAATAATTTGCTTCGTTTCATGTCGTAGATGTGGGATACATCAAATCCCTCCTATGACAAGTTGCTTCTTGTCGACATCAGCCCATTATCCAAGAAGTTGACTTAGAAACACCCTTCCAGCGCTTTGAAGCTTGTTTACATCAATGGCAAGTTTCTTTCTTCCAGCGACAGGTTGACATCAATGGCCTTCGACCGAAACATTTTGCGTGGTGTTCAACATCGGATCATGTATTCACACCACATGAAATGTATTGTAGTACCTTGAGGATCATTATCATTATCGGTGATCCCTCTCGCATCTGTTAACAGCTCACATCATTGGCTAGTAATCAGGCGATGTCTTTCCATGTTCGACCTCAGAACATCTCTTCACATGGTTTGACTTGTACATCGAGCGAAGATTGAACGAGTTTGAAGACCCCGGATCTAGTTTCATCCATTCAGGCTGTGATATATTCAGGGATACAAAAACATCAAATGTACAAAGGCTCTACACAGATGGTCATCCTAATCATGGATTATGACTCTATGTCTGTAGAATAACAAGTCTGTATCTGCAAACGACTATATGATCTATGTACATGAAATGAAAATTTATAAAGCTGAGCATGGGAATGCCTCCCTCATCTAGTTCATGAAAAATCATATTATCATGATGTATTGTATTGTAATTTATGCAGGTCACCTTCCAATTCGAAACTTCTAATCCTCATGATAAAGCATTTCACCTGACATGAAAATTTACGACCTCATGCTTTAGGGGGCAACTGTTATAGACATATTTGGGCACATCAAACCCAAACTCATATGTCGATGATATTAGGGCTCATCAACCCCTAAAAGAGTTGTTTTATACCCTAAAGAAGCTTAGTCATTTGAATGCCTCATTCCCCAAAAGTTCCATCTCAGAAATCATCCCGAAAGTGCCTAAACTGAACCATATTTGAAAGCCCTGTGTTAGGGTGAGATGCATCTCACCTGCTACAATGTCTAAGTGAGATGCATTGTAGTTTTTCCCTTTAGTAAGTGCGATGGGCGAGGTTGGACAAAATTCTGAGACAGTTTGTGAGTTGGTTACTCATGGAATCTTCTAAAAACTTCTCCTGTGCCACTTGCCTCTCTGAACTCGCCCAACGATGACCAAAGGAACTAGGAAACCATATCCAATTCCCCTCTCTTGTGGAACTAATTTCAACAAATGGAATGGCATTCATCATTCCCATTGATGACTCACCCTCTTGCAATCATCTATAAAAGGATCTCCCATCCAAGAGATCAGAAGGGGAAATTATTCTAAGTTGTAAGGAAGTGTTTCTAGTTTTAGTATTGAGGTGAGAGCATTGTGATATTATTGGTGTGTTCTTGCTGATTCATGAGGTGAAGAAGGCTTGAAGCTGGGAGGATGGCACTGGATCAGACTTCTTATGGGTTGTAATTCTCCTTGATATCGATAAAGTTCTTTAATATTTTTCCCAATTGATTATGTTAACTGTAAATGCATTCATTTGTTTATCATATTTCTGATTCCATGATGTTTATGCTATGATGGATCATTATGCTTTGACAGGTCTTTGTTTCTGTAGCTGTGCAGGTACTCTCCAAGCGTGTTAAGTACGGGGAGGAGTTACGGGATCGGCCAAAGGAGAGGGAGATCAAGCGAGGATTCACGCGAAAGTTACAGGTTGGTATTTCATAATCTCTTTCTTATCTATCAGTCATAGGAAAGATATTGAATTGCTTTAACTGTTGTTTCTATGTTAGCTACCAAACCTAGAGGGTTAGTCGTTCGACAAGACACTAATTTTCCCAGAAACAGGGATTTTTACCATAAAATTGACGATGGAGTTGCCAAGGTGAGAGATATTCAACCCACACTTCCTATGCTCACCTAACATAGGAAATGAAAGTTTTTTTCGTACACAGGGAAAAATATTCTAATCCATTCCCTGGAAACGGCGCCAGAAAGATGTTATGGCTAAATCTAGCACCATGTGACACAAGTGTTGAAGGGGAGACAGAAATCCTCCTAGAGACAGCCTCCGAGTTCATTGTAGACTAGTGCCTAGGACATATTAAATAGAGGAGTGCTTGTGAGGTTATATGTGAGGGGGTTGCAACACTCCAATTGTCACGTAAAAGATATGAGGGGATTGGTTCAATAAGCTTTCAAAGAGGAAGATTCAGGCCAACTCACAGATCCAAATGCTAGGGGGTATTTGGGAAATCTCAAAGAGAAATGACTTCTCATTCTAGTGGCCGACACATGAAAATGAGACAGCTTAGACGGAAGTTGTATTGATGGTCGAGAGGATGAAAGGAGGGATAGAAATAGATGCATAGGGCTGTAACAAACTGAATCCTAGGTAGTAGTGTTCCAGCAAAAAAGGGAATTAAATGGATAGGGTTGTAAGCAAGACAGAATGCTAAACCATGGTTTTCCAATGAGATCATAGAAATAGAGGAGAAAAAGAAGGTTTCAGATAAAACATAACATGGGTATTGTTCTCTGCTAAAGAAGCTAAGATAAATCCATAGATTAACACGGAACCAACTGCGTTCATTACACTATTTCAAGGAAAGAAAAACAAAGATGAAATGGGATTACCAAGAGGAACTCGATGCACATTAATCATGCTTGGAATCAACAGGGAAACACCATTTATCCTAAAAGGCCTAATAACTAGTCCATACACTCAGCCATGATAACAGTGAAGTCCCATAAAAACATATTGAACCAAAATGGCAACACAGAGTTCAACCCTCGTGGGTCTGAGAATCTAGAACCTTTGTATAATATTGGTTCCGCATATTTATAAGAGGAGGGGGAGCTGTAATTACAAAAATATCTAAGAGCTAGTGCTCCAACTACCATACTAGACTAGTTTTCTACCTTGTAAGACTCTGCTACCTACAGATTACAACAGGGATTGAATCCCTTTCTTGGAAGAGAAAATACAAGAATTCAAGGAGCAAAAGGAGGAACAATGGAGGAGGTTTCCTCTGCTGTCTCTGTGAGATCTCCAGAACAGGTCATGTCTTTGTTGTAGTGTGCTTCCCATGCTGCTAGACCTACTTTTGTCTCTTCTGCCTAAACTTCCTGAGTGACTTGTTCGGTGGAGTAGGGAGCAGAGTGGGAAATGCGTGTGCCAAGCAAGCCTTCTCTATGTAGAGGGATGGGGCATGATGTCATGCCATTAATACTTCCCGAGTTTCCCCCATACAACATCTGCAACTGCGTCATGCTTCATTAACTATCACAGGTTTCATCCCATCTACCCATTTAAAATATCTGTAATGGTGCTCTCGGCACACCACAATTGCAGGTCTTTTAAACATTTAAAATAGGCAAAATAGGCGGCACTTTTGATTTCCCCCCTTAGCCCCCTTATTAAAGCTCCTGTGTGACATTATTCAATATGACCGGGGCTAGGACCAGGGGTTTAATCTTTGAGCACAAAGGCTTTAAACAACCATGCAGGGGGGGATTTTCCCTTTATAATTTGAATTTCCTCCGACTACCTCTTACACCACATCAGTCGATCTCCCGGATGCGAAAAATTTATGAAATATCGCATTTGATGCCTTTTCCTTTGTTATTGCAAATCCCGCATATTAGTGCTTCAACTATGTTTTACCCTGCTCTATGCTTTTTCCTTGGCGCGAGTCGAAAGTCTAGATGCAAGGTCCTTATAGACCATGCCTAGTCATTTATCGCATATGGGGAGGAGTCCCGCACATCACAATCACTCTGCAACAATGTCTTAAGCTTTTTCACCTTAACAGTTGTGATCATCGATCTGCGGGGTGATGTCATCACTGCCACATGTCACCCTGTGAGTCGTGACACGTGGGACCAAGAAATGGCCCCATGTCACCCCTGAAAATACTAAAACTGGGTGACACATTTCCTCTACCACGTCATCAACCATACTACCACATCACTGCTGACATAAGTGTTACAGGGAAAAGTGTCTATATAGAACTGCTCTATCCCACTAAGGTGTGACAGCTGCCTTAGAAACAAACAAAGAAAAGCTACTTTCATTTTTCCTTTATGAATTATAGATAGAGAGGAACAGAAAGACCAACCTCTATCTTGCGCTAATCTCCCGATTTGATCCCTCTCTTCTTTGATAGTCTTCAGCTACCTGCTCCCTTACACGCCCAGCTTCACAAAGTACCTGTAAGATCACAGAAGCATAGCACTATACAAAGACATGGATCTATAATTATAAACAATCTAGGATCAGATGTAAATTGACCATACAAATGTAGCAAGCATCATTGACACAAAAGCATGGAGGAAAACTTGAATAGCTTTTATTGATAAACAAGAAAAGAGCCAAGAGGAGTTACAACTAGTTGTTCTGACCCAGCATCAACCTCCTAGCAAAGAAGCCCCTCTTCACCTCAAATAAAGCTTAGATCACCCAACAATCTGATGTTTGTCTCAAGAAACCAATAGCAATTCCTTACAATATGCAAAATTCCAGCCTCTGGATCTCTGGGATGAGGGATCCATATATAGATATCTGTAAGGGGGATGAGTCAGCTTGTGATTTGATTAGTGTCTTCTCTCTGATAGTTCTTGCTTCCCCTTGGAGACTGATGGCCTCTTACTCATCCTTGGTCGAATTCAGAGAGGCAAGTGTCACAGAAGAAGATTCTGGAAGCTTCCATTGCCTCTCCACCTCGCGGAATGACACTGCCATTTGTCATTTCTCACCCATCGCACCCCACAGAAGGGACTTTTGAAATGCAACGCACCCTCACAGTGTATTTGGGTGAGATGCAACGCACTTAGCCAGTGGAGCAGCTGCAATGATCCTGTTTTTACCAATTCTGAGAAGTTTCTCATGGAGAACTTCTGGGAGAAGCTGTAATCTATTGACCTTGTTCCTTTAGAGGTTAGAACAACACTTTTAGGGACTTAGGAGCCCTTGATTTATGGACATTTCATGCTTGGGGTTGTAGGGCCCAAAAATGTCTATAACAGTTGCCCCCTAAAGTATGAGGCCGTTAATCTTTTGATGTCGGGTGAAATGCTTTATTATGAGGATCCGAAGTTCTTTCAATGCTGGGAGGAGACCTGTAATAAGATACAATACAATACATTATCTTCATACTATTTTCATGATCTAGCTGAGGTGGGCATTCCCATGCTCAGCTTTATAAATTCATTTTCATGTACATAGGACAGACAATCGTCTGAGTGTAGACTGATGATTCTGATAGAGCCATCATCCTTTTGATTGGATGATTATCTGTGCAACAATGATGTACATTTGATGTCTTTATTTTCCTGAATATATATCGTAGCCCGGATGGATGAAACTAGATCCGGGGTCTTCAATCTCGTCCGAGCTTCACTCGAAGTACAAGTCGATCCATGCGAGAAATGTTCTGAAGTCGAACATGGAAAGACATCGCTTGATTACCAGTCAATGATGTAAACTGTTAACAAGCACGAGAGGAATCACCGATAATGATAATGACCCTCAAGGTACTGCAGTACAATTCACGTGGTGTGAATAAAGGACTTGGCGTCGAACACCACGCAAAATCTTTCGTTCGAAGCCCATTGATGTAAACCTATCGTCGGAAGTGAGAAACTTGCCATTGAGGCATGCAAGCTTCAAAGTACTGAATGGAGTGTTCCTAGATCAACTTCTTGGATAATGAGCTGATGTCGACAAGAAGTGATCCATCACAGGAGGGCCTTAATGAATCCCACATCAATGACATGGAATGGAGCAAATGATTTTAATGGAGGTGAAAACGATCTGGTGATATAAGGTTCAGGGTGGCGGTCATGAAAGAATGTAGTATAATGTATGGTAGTGGGTGAGACACAGGTGAATTCTCTGAATGACTTCTCTTGAACATATCGGCGACACTGATGTGATGGATTGGTAGCATTAACCCCAAATGTGGATGGTATGGCGTGACCATGGTGATGTGACCAGTGAATGAAACAACCCAACCCGACTCGGACACGGAGTGGAAGTGTCATGTTCAAGAGCGACTTGCTACCAACAAAGTTTTTTCAAGTTTTCTTCCCAATTTTTCCCCAGTCATTGCTGACCAGTACCTCTTTATTTTTGTCAAGCTTGAGGAGGATAACATATGCTTGTTCTATAATTTTCCCTTCGGGCAAACCCATCGCTATGTTTTAACGAGCCTAGCGATAGTGAAACTCGTTCTCGTCTATAGACATGTTTGTCGCTATTATACTTTTAACGAGTTTAACGACAAAGATAACTCGGTCCTTTTCAATTTTAGAGAGTCTGAAAAGGAACGTAAAGGTAACTCCAAAATTCCTTTTTCATCATCTAATCCCTTAAGTCCGAAAAAGTATAAAACAATACAGAAGGGATGAATTTTCGATACTTTTAACGAGCCGAACAAAACAAGCGCTCGATCTTTTTGTGTAATAATCCCTCAGGTCCAAAAAGATTAAAATCTAGAGGAGGGATAGCACTTCTTGTCCCTTTAACGAGCTGGAGAGGCAAATGGCTCGGTAATCTTTTCATATTTTATGAGTCAGTTGAAAAGAGCTTAAAGGAGACTCGTCTTTTGAGGAACAAGTGATAATATGGGTAGCAGCTGATTCCAGGTAAGGTTTGGAATTTTCCAATCACGGCAGTGTCACAAGGATGGCTAGTGATATCACTCTTTGCAGCTATTCCTCAAAAATGGGTAAACAATAAGATGGAGGTGAATGATCGGCTAATGAAAAAGTGGAGGTGACGGTGCAAACACGACCAAGGCTTTAATGGCTGAAGTACTACATTCACGATGGATATTTACAGGGGAATAGTTCATTTTTTAACGAGCTTAAACGCGGGGGGAAACATTTGCTCATGTGTTATGTTTATTTTTTAACGAGCTTGAACTATGTGCTAAAACTGCTCGATTAATCCAGTCGTGTGATAAGAATGTCTCATATAAAAACGGAAACTTTTAGAGTTTTACCCCACATCCTTTCTTTATGTAAGTTAGGAAACGACCAATCCAAAAAACAGATAAATGATTGCTCTTTGCTTGCACTCCAAAAGGTTTGCATGCCCCCAGGTATAAAACAGAGTTTCAAGGTTACCCCTTCTTTAGACCGTTAAAACATTTGTTTTACCGAGAGAGGCCTACCTCTTATAGGTTACTCAAAGATTGTTCTATTCACAGCGCAAACAAAACACTTCTTCGGTGATGTCTACCGAGATAAACAAAGGTGACTGAAGGAGGCTACTCCACTCACATAACTTTGACAAGGGAATCTTGTTCTAGAATAACCCCCTCTTCCAATCACGGATGGGAGTACAGACTACTCATATTCTCTCGCAGAAACCTACCCTATACCCGAAATTTTCCTACCGAAGCAAACCAGGGTGCATGCCCCCTGGGTTCCAGTCATGTCCCTCTGAATCACTCGCGCTAATTGGGTGGACGGACTGGAGATTGAGACATTTCTTGCGTGAAAATACCATTCAGGGATGCTATATGACTATTTTCTCTATATGATCCGGGAAATGAAAGCTGGTCTACGAGCTTGACCACTCTTCCTTCGTGCGGAAAACACATTACTCTAAAGAGTGAGGAGACAATTGCTCCCATGCAATAAATATAGTCTCATCCAAGGAGTAGATTGTAATCCAGGGGTCCTTGAACTACCATTACGTTCATGTGAACGGTTTTCCCTCTCAATGTTATGGGCACATTGGGAAGGATCCCTAATGGTCGACTGGTTCCTTTATCAAAGCCTATTAGATTTCTCATCTCAGGCAAAAGCGATGGCGAACCAAGCACTTTCCAAGCAGTTGAGGAAAGGATACTCACAGAAGCCCCCTAATCTATGATGGTACCAGCCATAACCATTCTATATATTTGAACAATAATTCGGAATGGTACACTAGCTGGTAAACAGGGTCTGCCTAGTTGATTCCAGTCGAAGGAGACAACTAGGTTGCTTGGAGGTGGGACCGAATAGATGGCCGGGTACGACTCTGACAAACTTCCTTCCTGCGGTAAAGGAACGGGTAAATTGCCCCCATGTTTGTTGGAGTCTGTGCTTATGAAAAGAATTTGGACGGTGTCATCCTTGTTCTCTTCAGTGACTGTATCATCTGAAGATGGAACCTCTGAAGGCAAGACCGGATCAACTGCTGCCTCAACCTTTTGAATTTCGTCTGGTATGGGTTCAGATGGTTTATCTTCAATGATAGATGCTTCGGCCGACCACCTGTGCAGGCCAACCGGATTTTCAACTAGTGACAGACTCGGCAAGAGTTTTTTATATCCAGGAGGAAGTCGTAACGGTGAAACCGGACGATCGTCCAAAACTCTTTTAGCTTCGTCTAAGAAGGGACAACAGTGGACGGCATGATCGCCTTCGCACAGTTTACAAGGAAATCTATATTTGCCTTTTTGTCCTGGGGCTTCACTTTCACTAGTTGATGGTGTGTTTTCAACATGATCATCAGAGGTTGACGACACCGGGTTGTGCAAATGAGGAGACCAGTCCCTTAAGATTCGAGGGATGCAAGGACAATCTCTGTGATAGTGGTCTCCTTTGCAAATGACACATGGCGATTTAGGCCTGGTCAGTGCAGTGTGTGGATTTTCGTTAGACGACACTCGTTTGCCCCCATTCGCTTTTGGCTCCTTCTTCTTCTTCTCTTTCTTCTTCTTTTCCTTCTCCTTGGGTACTTGAATTTTGGCTTTCCCAGCCCCATCAAGCGAAGAGGAAGGAGGAGAGGAAGAATTAGAGGAAGTAGAAGGTTGGTGGGTAACTCTGGACTCGTTTAGTTGCTGATTCGATTGTTCAGGAATAGTGGTGTTCTGAACGACAGAGGTTGAGAAGAGCCATACAGGCAAAACCAATTGTCAGTCCTGGAAGCGACAATGTGGTCATATGGGGTGCACCAACATCTCCCCAAGAGGAGAAGGGACTAGGATTTCCTCCAAGGGGAATTCCTTGGTTGGTGGATTCCATTTTCTCAACCCAAGATCAACGTAGGAAAGGGTAATGAATATTCCATTTAAAATAAATTTTAGACGCTTTGACACAACTTGTTTTTTTAGTTTTTAAGAGTCGAGAAAAAAAAAAGATGACTCTAGTCTCCTTCGATTTTTAATGAGCCTGAAGTGAAAAGTGCACAGATGGACCTTTTCCGTTAAGGAGTCTGAAAAGGAACGAAAGGGACTGCTCTGGAAATCTAGGTAGAGGAATTACCAAACCAAAATGGCAAAACTGCAGAATACTTTTTACGGTACGGCAGTCAATCTTCCCGAATGCTGTGTTCAGTGCATTGCGATCGATAGGGTGGCAGACACGGCTTCCTATGGATAAAGGATTAAGCCTATTGGGGTCTCCCAAAATATACTCGACGGTACGTGGGAGCACAAGTCCGTACTGGCACTTATCGTCTCAAAGTGGAGGAATCACCCAACCATCAGTGAGAACAACAGTTACCAGGCTTTACGACGCTGGAATACGTCTCTAGCCTAGACTTCTAAATGTTGTGCGTTAAGTTCCAAAGCATTGTTAGATTCATTGAATTTATTTTAAGTTGATCTTGTTTATGAAGTTTTCCTTTCGGGTTCACCATGAGATGTAGATGTATTTCCTAAAATGCAATCTAAGATGATAAACAAACTTTTTATCTCCTTTATGCAATGAAAATCCTAGCTACTAGGGAAAAGAAAGACAGAATATTTTCACAAAGAGAAAAGAGCACACTCTAAATGCACTTTCCTAAATCAAGCCAATCAGACTGTCTATATGCAAATGCACATGCATGTATTTGTTTTCGACTTTCTTAGTGTATGAATGCTAAAAAGAAAGTTGATGTACAAATCTGAATTTCTTTTCAAGCGACAAATATCAACAAGTTTCTTTTCGAAATCAAAAATGGAGATGATCACAACACTTTACGATTTTGAACTGAATACTTGTTCTCGACACTAGAAAATTACAAATTCAGACCAAAAGCAATAGTAACAGGATAATCAACCATCAACAGCAATCAAACTCTTTCCTACAATTGAAATCGACATTTGCGACAGTTTCAAATCAAAGGATGACTGTATGATTACGCTACTTTTGCAAAGGAGAACTGTAAATGACTCAACAAACACACAAAAATATCTACAGCTCTTTTGTACAAAGGAGGCGGAATAACAGCAAGGAAAAGGGGTTTCAAACAGACAGATACTGATCACAAGCAGCAAAATTCAAGAATAGAACTGGAAAGAATGAACCACAAAAGCCACAACTGCACAGAGCTAGTCTGATCAGCGCACCTGTAACACAGAGAATCTGAAATGCAGCGCAGGTTGTCCACTCGGGAAGTGCGCTGAAATTCAGAATCTCTGAACAGTACCTGCGCTGGGCCAGAAACGAGACTCTGTTCGGGTTCCGGGTCACAGTTTGTAGTTCAGTTCTTGGGTTTTGGCCAAGCAAAAAGCAATCAGTAATGCAACAATCAGGGGTAGATCTAAGGAGGATCTAAGAGCTATCACAATGGCAATCAGATAGTTTGTGAATCAGTTGTTTAAATCATAAACAGATCTAGTAGGTGGATTGAAGTAGCAGTTATCTACTTTGCATTTGTTATGGCAAATGCAGTTCGAATGCTACTTGTAAGTTTATGAAACAAACAACAAAGAATGATAAACAAACAAACTAATTAGCTCCCCAGCGGAGTCGCCATTTTGTTACAGGGAAAAGTGTCTATATAGAACTGCTCTATCCCACTAAGGTGGGACAGCTGCCTTAGAAACAAACAGAGAAAAGCTACTTTCATTTTTCCTTTATGAATTATAGATAGAGAGGAACAGAAAGACCAACCTCTGTCTTGCGCTAATCTCTCGATTTTATCCCTCTCTTCTTTGATAGTCTTCAGCTACCTGCTCCCTTACATGCCCAGCTTCACAAAGTACCTGTAAGATCACAGAATCATAGCACTATACAAAGACATGGATCTATAATTATAAACAATCTAGGATCAGATGTAAATTGACCATACAAATGTAGCAAGCATCATTAACACAAAAGCATGGAGGAAAACTTGAATAGCTTTTATTGATAAACAAGAAAAAAGCCAAGAGGAGTTACAACTAGTTGTTCTGACCCAGCATCAACCTCCCAATAAAGAAGCCCCTCTTCACCTCAAACAAAGCTTAGATCACCCAACAATCTGATGTTTGTCTCAAGAAACCAACAGCAATTCCTTACAATATGCAAAATTCCAGCCTCTGGATCTCTGGGATGAGGGATCCATATATAGATATCTATAAGGGGGATGAGTCAGCTTGTGATTTGATTAGTGTCTTCTCTCTGATAGTTCTTGCTTCCACTTGGAGACTGATGGCCTCTTACTCATCCTTGGTCGAATTCAGAGAGGCAAGTGTCACAGGAGAAGATTCTGGAAGCTTCCATTGCCTCTCCACCTCGCGGAATGACACTGCCATTTGTCATTTCTCTCCCATCGCACCCCACAGAAGGGACTTTTGAAATGCAATTCACCCTCACAGTGTATTTGGGTGAGATGCAATGCACTTAGCCAGTGGAGCAGCTGCAATGATCCTGTTTTGACCAATTCTGAGCAGTTTCGCATGGAGAACTTCTGGGAGAAGCTGTAATCTGTTGACCTTGTTCCTTTAGAGGTTAGAACAACACTTTTAGGGACTTAGGAGCCCTTGATTTATGGACATTTCATGCTTGGGGTTGTAGGGCCCAAAAATGTCTATAACAATAAGCTTCCCTGTGATCTCAGAGGACCAATCATAGGCCGCCACATGGCCCCTATAGGAGAGAGAAAAGGGTCTGCCTAACCCTGTTTTGTAAGCCTTTCCTTTGTTAACATTTTCCTCGATCCCCTTGGTGATACAACACTATATCGAAAATTGGATCCTACAAAGTCTCTGAAGTTTTAGAACCCCATCGATCTGTTGATATGCAGGATGCGGGGTCGCTAAGATGCGGGACTCTGATATCGGCCTTTGGCATCAAGAACCACCAATAATCCTTAAGTGTGAGCCCAGGACCTCGCCGATATGAGATTTTCTCCATGCTCAGGCCTACCTGAACACTGATATAAGACCTGCAATGGACCTTGCGGGCCCGATTGCGATTTTCTCCTCAGACTTAGCCATTGTTTGGTTTTCCTGAACTTTCCAAGGAAACCTTCAATGGGCTCTAACTTCTGCCCCAGGAGTCCATTTTCAGACTTCCATATACCATTCGAAATATTTTTCTAAGAACTATGAAATGGAGTGGGTCCCCTCAAGATTAGATAGCTTCTATGTCTTCGAATTGGGCATAAAAATTCACCGCTATTTGGCTTTGGAAGCAACTAGTGAGTGACAACATTAATATTTGAAAATCACTATTTAAGATCAAATTAGTTGGAAAAAATTTTCTTCATTGGAAGCACCATATCATTTGGTGTTAAACGTGTAACTATTTAATTGACATAAAACAATAGTAGTAAGAACTTTCTTAAAGGAAGTCCTTCTCATAACTACAAAGAATTTCACAATTCCAAGAAAAAAGTTGAAGAAGTGTGGATGAGAAGTATGAGAAGACTAATGAAATTGTTGATAAGGAAACAAAAAGAAATTGGGATAGAGGGTTTAGTGGATTTAGAGAACAAGGAAGATGCTTTGGTTTTGTTTACAATAGATAAATTGTTATCATTTATGGTGAAGAGGGGCACAAGTGATTTGAGTGTTTTTTTGGGGAGAATGTACATGGAAATTTTAGCACAACAATGAAGTAGGGTACAATGAGGGGAAAGAGGATTTTAAAAAATATATGTTCCTACATGGAATTTTTTATGCACACAAAGTGTTAGGAAAAATACTGAGAGGGGGGGATGAATCAGTATTTAAACTTTCACAATAATAATATTTCTTTTTCAAACTATATACGTGATTTTACAGAAACCAAACAGCGTATGTCTGCGACTATAATGAATGGAACCAGCATATAGATAATTAGCTTGTAAAACAACTAATTCATTGCCTGTTGAATTTGAATCAGTGTGATTTATTGACTAAGTAAACAGATGCAGTAAAAATGGAATAAATCAACACACGTAAGCAGCAACACATGAACACTAGGATTTTTTAGGTGGAAACCCAATGTGGGAAAAAACCACCATTGTTATCATCTCAGTCTTCAATCTTCTTATTATAAAAAGTGTTTACAAGTTTTGTACTGGCACAGACTTTTTCTAGTACGCAGGCATCTACCTGCTAAATGCTACAACCTTCACTCATTTTCCAGCTTCTACTGGAAGGGAGCTCCAACCCCCTAACTCTTGTAATGGCTTATATGTTTACAAATACATAGGCTCCTACCTACAGAAGGCCGCAACCTTCACTCGTTCTCCAACTGCTACTGAAAGGGAGCTCCAACCCCTTGCCTCTTGTACTGGCTGATATGTTTACCAATACGTAGGCGTCGACCTAGAGAAGGCTATCACCTTTAATCTTTCTCCAGTGACAACGTTTCATAAATTTTTAGACTAGATACTCCTGGTACACATCAACACAATATGTAGGCCACGTTTCATCAAATTTCAGACTGGACCCAACAGTAACATTGAAGCTGAAAATCAATCACCACTGCAATACAACCATTAAAAACAAATGCATCAACCAATCACTGAGACCCATCAACTCTGAAGCAAAACACAATCAATCAATCTGAATAGTCAGATCATTGTCACCAGAACACAGCACTGAAATGAGAACACTGCATCAACAACTAGAACCCACTGCAACCTCAAAAATTATATGTCGGAATGTATACGCTACTTTCTATAACCCAACCTGTGTACACCTCTAAAGATACTGAATCATAAAACTTATGAACCAAAAACTGTACTAATGAAAGACTTTTTGAAGATCTATTATCATATTACAGAGTCCTACGCAAATAGTAGCAAAGATCACCCTTCTTACTCAATCAATCAGTCAACCAAACTCAATCTCCTTATACAATCAGTTTTACTTCAGATCTAATGAAGACATCATTGACAAACAATAGTAAAATAGTAGCACTGATCAAATAGATCAGTCATTTATGAACAAAAAACCCTTCCTCTACATACGCTACTTGGAATTTTTGAATCTATGTATATACGTGCCTTCACCAAAGCGAACCTACGTGTAGATCTGCAAATAATGACTTATAACTTTGCAACTTTTCAAGACTTCAGATATACCCATATCATAGCATTTTAAGTGATAAAGCATGCATTAGCACTTAGATCTAGCCTATCCATTATCAGATCATACAATGATAAGTCATTTCAGGTCTCATGATCCTGATCCAACATTGTATCCATGGGTGCACAAGATGTTTCAGATCTATATCATAATCATAGCCCTTACAACACAAAATATACTTTAGATAGAAGTATTCATGAAAAACCATTTTTCTTGCACACTTAGCCCTTTGATCTTCTCCTCCTTATATACTTAGAGCCTTTGTCAATACCATGCACCAAAACAACACTTAGAACTTATGGTATTCTTAGACGGGATCAAGTAATCGTTATTCCGCTCAATATTTTGGGCTAATACCATGGTATGGACCCTTGGTATTTTTTAACCTTAATTTTCCATCCGATATGCGCTTTTCTTTCTGTGAAACTACGTGCATACGTATATGCTCCTTTTATTCTATGTACCCACATGTATACGCTACTTGGACTAGGTTAAACAGTGTATACAACTGAAAACATTCTCTTTCCTCAATTTCTTGATTCTGATCTGTAATCCTTTGTCCCATCATCATGTTCTTATGTACCATTTCTCCATTACCTTTGAATAGACCTATTGCAATGTGAGTTTCCCTTTATATTTTCTAAACTGACCTGTATGTGGGTTGCCATCAAGGACAATACATGTACCATAATTCCAATACAAAGAAGGACATCCAATGCCTTTTATGTTTTCTATTCTTTTCGTCAAATCTTGACAACTTTAGAACCTTTTTTCTACTTTTGAAGCATACTTTGAAATATATTTCATGATTATATGTTGAGAAACAAATATATGAAAAACAACATTAAATCAAGTCACAATCTAAGAAGATTAACTTTTTGGCATATATATTTCCATAGTCACTAACATAATGTTGTTGAACTCTTCTCGTAAACTATCTATTTTGCTTGATGGTGTGCTTGATTTTTCAAGTGAACACTTCACCCACCTTCACGGGCATGAAGCTTAAGTGATGATGGGAAGAGTGCTTGAGCAAGATATATAGAGAATAGCGGAAAATAGTTGTTAGAGAAAGTGAGATTAAAGAGAACATTCCATAAATAATGAATTTTGACTAAGGCTATAAAAAGAGAAATGAAATACAATTTATTAAAATTAAAAGATATAGAAATAAATTCAAAAGATTTAGAAATGAATTGAAATTAAATTATTTAAAATTTGATTTGAAACTCGAATAAAAGGAGGTTAATAATAAAAAAAATTCATATACTTGAATTAGTTAAGAATTTAAATTTATTTATTTTTTTAAGATTTGGGTTGAATTAATTAATATTATTAATGGAATTATAAATCAATTAATATTAGTATTGGAATTACCAATTATTTTATCAGTTATATTAATATTATTAGAATTAAAAAATATAGAAAAAAATTTACAAAGAATAAAAAGAAATTAAAATTAAAATATATAAAATTAATTTGAAGCTGCAATTAGGTAGATTAATATAAAATTTTCGATCGTCAAAAAGTCATATATTTGAACTGGTTAAGAATTGGTATATTATATATATATATATATATATATATATATATATATATATATATATATATATATATTATATTATTACATGAATTACAATTTATGTTATTAATTATATTAGTTTAATTAGAATGAAATGGGTTTGGTTTAAATCAAAGTTGGTTGAAACAGGAGAATTAATTAGCAAATTGTACTAAAATGTCAAAATCTGTCGTACTTAAAACCCTCAGCACATGAGTCATTTGAATATCCTCTTCCCAATCATTTCCCAAAGAAAAATCCCATCTCTCCAAAGCTCTTAAATCCAATGGTTATGCCAATTCCTAGATCAACAAGGCCTTCCACTTTTTTTTCCATCAACATCCTAAAAGCCTTCCCAATGACCTATTGAAAATAGCAACAAGAAATTCTAATTTAATTTGTCCTTGAATTAAATTGTGAATTAAAATAGTAATGTTTTTCTCATATCAACTTGTAATAGTTAACTAAGTTAACTTGACTTAGTTAGCTTAGTAAATTCGAGTTGGAAGTCTATCTAGATTCATGTAGAGTGATCCCTAAATTTTAGGGGCCCAGATTGAGTTTTTTGGAGTTGTAATTAGATAACTCAATTTAACTGAGTCCTAGTTAGTTAAACTTGTTCTAACTGTTGGAGGAACTAGTAGAGGTCTAGTAGTGGATTAGTACATCAACCAATACCACACCAGTTAACTGAAGATTCACTCACAAATATTTCATGCATTTTAGTTCAGAGGAAGACCCGGTTGAGATTAGAGTACAGGGACAGTGTACTATTAGTTGTATAATTTTTTGAGTTGTACAGATGGTGCATGCAATCAGTTGAGGACCTAAGTTTGGATTGTGTAGTTATGGAGGAAGGATTTCCCAATTAAATATGGGTTGATTCTCTTAGGAATTGAACAAGAAGGTATGGGCTCGGCAGGTAGCATAATTGGCTATGTGTTGGCCTGAGCTGGCTTGTGAGGCAGTGAGCTAGATCATATTTGTGTAGGGATTGTTCTAGTGTGAACAAGTATTGTATTGTCTTCTCAGATATTCTGGTTAATGCAATATGGATAGTCAGGTTTTTGAGAAGTTTCTTTCCCCGGAGAAATATTGTGTTATGTGCGATTGATATTCTTCCTCTTTCTGCTTATTGTTTTCATCGATCATTTTTGGTTTCCTCTATAAAGGGTAGAGTAGATTCTTGTCTTGTTTTTTAGTACATCACATGAGTTGTTGAATCTACAGTAAAAAAATACATGGTATCAGAGATGAAGGTAGTATAGAAGATGAGATTTCGAGTTTGTTGTGTAGGTGGAAATCTAATTTGGTGTCGATACTTCAGATCAGCAATATTTCTTTCTATGGGTTGCGACTTGAGTATAACTTGGAAGGCAGCTTGAATTACATAGCATGGACAAGATGGAAGCAATGTTTGAAGACAATGGCCTCAAGGAATTCATTGATCAAGACATTCCTAAGCCTCCATCATCAGATGCTCAAGATCTAGTTGAATGGAGAAAGTGTGTTGCAAAGGCGAGGCAAATTATCCTTGAGGGAGTTCGAGATCACATTGTCTCGAGTCTCCATGGAAATGAAACTCCATACTCAATGTGGAAGGCATTCACAAACCTGTTTTAGAATAGCAGTGACCATAGGAAGTTGGCACTGAAGGATAAACTCATAAATATCAAGATGGAGAAGGGCAACTCTATTCTGAAATACTTGACCAAGCTCACTCATTGTCGTGACGAGATTGGAAGTGTTGGGATTACTATTTCCGAGGATGATATGGTGAGACTATCTCTTCTAGGACTCCCCAAGAGTTGGCATAGTTATCAAGACTCAGTCAATGGGAGGGAGAAGCTGTCAGATTGGGAATGATTGTGGTTGGATTTGGTACAGGAAGAGATTCAGAGGAACACCAAAGACAGATCCTCATTAAAGACTGATGATGACGAAAATTGTGCCTTAGCGGGTAAGGCAAAGAAACGGAAGGGGAAGGCTTCCCATTCCAAATCGAATTCTTTTCATGGGGGCAAGAAGAAGGACATGTTGAAAGTCAAGTGCTTTCATTGTCATGAGCTGGGACCTTTCGCTACAAACTATCCGCTCAAGAAGTCCAAGAAGAAGTCCTCCAAAGGAGCAGAAGGTGAGGCTCTTGCCTGACAATTCGAATTGGACTGTACCCTCATCGTCTGGATGGTGTCATCGACAATGGGTAGTGTATGGTAGCTAGATAGTGGAGCTTATTTTAACATGACTGCTTACAAGGAGATATTCAGTGAATTGGAGGAGAAGGATCTCCATATGCATATCGATATGGGTGATGACGGGAGGTTTAGTGCTACCAGGTTGGGTATAGTTACCTTTCAGAGGGAGTCAAGTGCTCCCCTCACTTTGTGAGATGTTATCTATGTTCCTAGTTTGAAGAAGAAGTCATTATATGTTGCCACATTTGAGGATAGACGCTATGATGTGCTCTTTTGTAAGGTAAATGTGTTCCTCTGTCACATAGCCACAGGACAAGTAAAGAGGATAGGGATTCAGGTGAAGAATCTCTATAAGTTGGAGGTAGAAGATTGTGTTGCCTTAAGCATGAAAGAAGAGAGAGTGCAGAGCTAAGACATTGGTGATTTGTGGCACAGGTGATTGGGTCACTTGCATCATGGCGCTTTGAAAATCATGCAACAAATTTCTATCGGCCTTCCCAAAGGTGTACTAGAGCAAGTTGATACATGCAAAGGGTGTACTTTGGGAAAACTCACCAAATATTCCTTTCACAAAAAGGATAGTCGAGCATAGGTGATCCTCGATAGAGTCCATTCAGATGTGTGTGGACCATTCTCGACAACATCCATGGCCAAGAACAAGTATTATGTTATATTTTTAGACAATTTTTCTCGTAAATGCTGGATATTTTTCATGCAAAAGAAATATCATACTTTTGCAAAGTTTTGTGAATTTAAAGCATTAGTCGAGAAAGATACTGGCAGGAAGGTTAAATCTATTAAGAGTGATAATGATGGATAGTATGTTTCAAATGAGTTTAAAAACTTCTTTGTGGCAGAAGGCATTAAATGAGAGTTGACAGCACCTCATAACCCATAGCAGAATGGGGTGGCTGAAAGGAAGAATAGAAGCATTGTAGGGTCAGCATATGCGATGTTGCATGATTAGGACCTACCACTACATTTCTTGGTCGAGGAATGAAAAAAAGTTGTTTATTTGCATAATAGAATCCCTCATCATATTTTTGGGATGAGTACACCAGAGGAGGCTTTCTCAGGGAAGAGACTAGATGTGGGTCACTTCAGGATTTTTGGCTCATAGGTATATTGCCATGTGACCAAAGATGCACAAAAGAAGCTTGAGCCGACAACAGAGTTGGGGATATTACACCTCACAACTATCGAGTGTACCTTCCAACCAGCAAGATGACATTGGTTCACAGGGATGTCAAATTCAATGAAGAGAAGGACATGCGATGTTCCCTTGAGAGGGAGCTTTAGCTACATATAGTTGAGGAGATTTTGGCTCCTCAAGAGGAACCTCAGATTGATGTGGAGGATCCACATGTAGAGGATCTGGGAGTGGAGACACCCACTCAGGAATAATTTTCTAGAGATGGGAGAAAACTCAATAGAGAGACTGAAAAGTTATTGCAAGATACGAGAGAGAATGTGGGAGCACCCACATCACAGCCTAGGCAAAGGAGGTAACTTGAAAGGTACACTAGATACATCACTCATCTAAGCGGATGTGTTGAGACAGAGTCATCTTCTTTTGAGGAGGCAGTGCAACAACTAGTTTGTGTTGATGCCATGGTTGAGGAGTATGACTCCATTGTCAATAACAATGTTTTGTATGTGATCCTAAGACCGGAACATAAGTCAGTGGTGAGTTCCTGATGACTTTACAAGGTAAAGCAAGCAGCAAATGGTAGTGTGGGGAAACATAAGGCCAAGTTTGTGGCTCAAGGATTTTCTAAGGTAGAGGGGATTGACTATGATGCAACTGTTTCTCCTGTTGCAAGGTACTCATCAATCAGATACATTTTGTCACTATTAGCTTGTTGAGAAATGGAAACAAGAAATTCCAGTTTAATTTTTCCTTGAATTAAACTAAGACTTAAAACCAAATTCTATTCTCATATCAACTTTTAAAGAGTAAATTAAGTTTAATTAACTTAATTAGCTTAAAATTTCGAGTTTGAATTCTTTCTGAATTCATGTATATGTTCTCCTTAAGTTTTAGGGGTCTAGTATGAGTTTAAATTGAGTTGGAAATTAGATCACTCAATTTACAGAGTTAATTTCATTTAAATTAATTCTAAATTGTTTTGGGAACTAATAGAGGACTAACAGTTAGTTGGTGCACTAATGCATCCATTAGAGCTACTCCAGTTAACTGAAGATTACCTCAT
Source organism: Pinus tabuliformis (assembly GCA_031772625.1). NCBI lineage: Eukaryota > Viridiplantae > Streptophyta > Pinopsida > Pinales > Pinaceae > Pinus > Pinus tabuliformis. The sequence goes on along the minus strand of CM062813.1, from coordinate 255,653,363 downwards.
GAGAAACTCATGCATGTTAGTTTAGAGAAAGACCCAGTTGAGACTAGAGTGTAGGGACAATGTACTATCAGTGGTATTATTTACTGGAGTGTAAATATCATGCATGCATCATAGATTGATCCTATGTTTGGATTGCACAATTTTGGAAGCATGAATTCCCTTTAAATACAGGTTATTCATCCTAGGAATTACACAAGAGATTAGGAGCTTCGAGAGCTGCAGAATTGGCTAAGTGTTGGTCAAGTGCTAGCTTGTGAGTTGAGAGAGTTGAGCATACTTGTGCGGAATTGTTCTAGTGAGAACAAGCTTTGTATATTCCCTCATATTTTTGATATATGCAATATAGATAGTAGGGTTTTGAGTAGTGGCTTTCCCTAGATACATATTGTGTTATGTGCCATTGATTTATCTTCTTTTTGTTCATATTGTTTTCATCGATCTATTGGCTTCCACTGGTTGAAAGTAGAAGTAGATTCTTGTCCTGTGCTTTAGTACATTTCATGAGCTTGTGAATCTACATGATTTTCTACATGGTATCAGTGCTAAGAACAATATACTAGAGGAGATTTAAAAGTTTTGAATTTTGTGTTACAGGTGAAATTCGAATTTCCAATACATACTTCAAGAGCGACAGATGGCGTTCTACGATTTTCAGTTCGACTATGCCTTTGAAGGTAGCTCAAATTTTATAGCCTAGAGGGACAAAATGCAGGTTGTGCTAGAGGATAATGGCTTGAAGGAATTCATTGGTCGAGAAATTCCTAAGCCAGCAACATCAGATGCACAAAATTTGGTTGAATTGAAGAAGTCTATGGCAAAGGTGAGGCGGATAATCCTTGAGGGAGTTCGAGACCACATTATCTTGAGTCTCCATGCTAAGGAAACTTTTTATGCTATGTGGAAAACATTAATGGACTTGTATCAGAACAGTATTGACCAAAGGAAATTGGCACTGAAGGACAAACTTCGAAAAATCAAAATGAAGAAAGGTGAGACTATTCCAAAATACTTTACCAATTTCACTCAATGTCGTAATGAATTTGGAAGTGTTGGAATCACAGTTTCCGAGGATGATATGGTGAGTCTTGCTCTTCTATGACTCCCAAAGAGTTGGCTTAGTTATCATGACTCTGTCAATGGTCGGGAGAAGTTGTCGGACTGGGAACAACTATGGTCAGATTTCATGCAAGAGGAGATCAGGAGGACACCATGGATGTCTCTTCATCAAAGACTGATGATGAAGAGAATTGTGCCTTAGTAATTAAGGTGAACAAGGGGAAAGGGAATGCTTCCCATTCCAAATCATATTCTTATCACAGAGGTAAGAATAAATACATGATGAAAGTTAAGTGCTTTCATTGTCATGAGCTGGGTCATTTTGCTACAAATTTTCCACTCAAGAAGTCTAAGAAGAAGCCCTCAGGAGGAGTGGAGGGTGAGGCTTTGGCCTCTCAATTTGAATTGTACTATTCCCTCATTTCATGCATGTGCCCACCAATGATGGGAAGTGTATGGTACTTAGATGGTGGAGCTTCGTTCCACATGATTGGCGACAAAGAACTATTCAGTGACTTGGAGGAGAAAGATCTCCAGATGAATATCGAGATAGGTGACGATGGGAAGTATAATGTTACTGCATTAGGCACAATTACTTTTCAGAGGGAGCATGGGGATCCACTCACCTTGAATAATTTTATGTACATGCCAGGGCTGAAGAAGAACTTGGTATCCATTTCGATGCTTGAGGATAGAGGTTATGATGTGATCTTCTCGAAAGGAAAGGCGTTCCTTCGACACATAGCCACGAGTCAAGTAAAGAATATACGGTTTCAGGTGAAGAATCTCTATAAGTTGGAGGTAGAGGAGTGTGCTTCTTTGAGAAAAAAAGAAGAAAGAGTGTAGATTTGAGATGTTGGCAAGTTCTGGCACAGGCAATTGGGCCACTTGCATCATGGCCTTTTAAGATATTGCAATGGATCTCTACCGGTATTCCCAAAGGTATGCTTGAGCAAGTTTATACATGCAAGGGGTATACTTTGGGTAAATACACCAAGTCTTCCTTTCACAACAGAGACAGTCGAGAAGAGGCTATCCTAGAGCGAGTCCATTCAGATGTGCGTGGACCATTCTCGCCATCATCCAGCACAAAACACAGATATTATGTTATATTTATTGATGACTATTCTCGTAAATGCTAGATATTTTTCATGTAGAAAAAGGATCAAACTTTCTTCAAGTTTTGTGAGTTTAAATCATTGGTGGAGAGAGAGTTAGGCAAGAAGGTTAAAGCTCTATGGAGTGATAATAGTGGTGAGTATGTCTCAAACAAGTTTAAGAACTTTTGTGTAGCGGAAGGGATTGAACAGGAGTTTATGACACACCATAACCCTCAGCAGAATGGGGTTGACGAGAGGAAGAACATAAGCATAGTAGGGGAAGCAAGGGCGATGTTGCATGATCGAGACCTACCAATGCACTTGTGGACTTAGGTATGCAACACAATGGATTATTTTTAGAACTGTAGACCACATTGGATACTTGATATGAAGACACTAGAGGAGGCTTATTCTGGTAAGAGGCCAAATATTGGTCACTTCAGGATTTTTGGGTCATCGGTATATTTCCATGTGACCAAATATGAATGGAAGAAGCCTGAGCCTACAACAGAGTTGGGGATATTTGTGGGGTACACTAATACACCTTACAACTATCGGGTGTACTTGCCGATGAGTAGGATGACAATGGTTCGCAAGGATGTCAGATTCGATGAGGAGAAGGCCATGCAAGTTTCCCTTGAGAGGGAGCTTGAGTTACATGTAGATGATGAGCTTTTAGCACCTAAGTTTGAGAAGCCTCATATTTATGTGGAGCAGCCACATGCAGAGGATCTGGGGGTGGAGACATCCACTCAGGCAGAGTCTTCCATAGAGGGAAGAAAGTGCACTAGAGAAGTTGATAGATTGTTGGATGATTCACAAGATAATGTGGGAGTGCCCACTTCTCAACATAGGCAGAGGAGGTCACCTGAGAGGTACACTAGATAGATGGCTCTTATGGGTGAATGTGTTGTGACAGAGCCATCTTCCTTTAAGGAAGAAGTGCAGCAATCGGTTTGGGTTGATGCCATGGTGGAGGAGTATGACTCCATGGTTCGTAACAATGTTTGGGATGTGGTCCCAAGACCAAGTAAGTGGTGAGCTCTTGTTGGCTTTACAAGGTAAAGAAAGCTACAGATGGTAGTGTGGAGAATCATAAGGCTATATTTGTGGCCCGTGGTTTTTCATAGGTAGATGGCATTGACTATGATGAGACCTTTGCTCCTGTTGCAAGGTACTCATCAATCAGATCTATATTGGCACTATCTTCATAGATGGGTTGGAAGATACATCAGATGGATGTGAAGACAACCTTCCTTAATGGCATGATTGAGGAAGAGGTGTACATAGAGCAACCTAAAGGTTTTGAAACCTTTGACTGTGAGTTGCATGTGTGCCGGCTCAAAAGAGCGTTGTATGGGCTAAAACAAGCATCCTGTGCTTGGTACACTGGGATAGATAGCTACTTCACTGGGTTGGGCTTCACGAAGAGTGAAACAGATGCGAACCTGTACACATAGTGGTGGAAGGTAAACTGTTGATCATTGTACTTTATGTTGATGATCTCATACTGACAGGTGATGATCAATTGATCAAGTCTTGCAAGGAGGACCTTGCAAGAGAGTTTGAGATGAAGGACATGGGGTTCATGCATTACTTTCTTGGCATGGAGGTATGGAAGGGAGATGGGGAGTTGTTTGTGTCTCAGGGAAAGTATGCCAACGAGATGCTGAGGAGATTCTACATGGAGACTCCCCTAGCAGGTAACTGGAGGAAGGAGGATGCTACTTCGGGAGAAGTAGTGGAATATATTGTTTACAGGCATCTTGTGGGTTCACTCGTGTACTTAGTGAACACATGACCGAATATGTGTTATGCAGTTAACCATCTTAGTCAAGTGATGGTTAGGCCTACCAAGCTATTTTGGAAGGCGGCAAAGCATGTGTTGAGATACCTCAGGGACACTTCTCAGTATGGATTATGGTACAGACGGACAGAGGGAGTGAAGCTTCAAGGCTTCACCGATGCAGATTGGGTAGGGATTCCATAAAATAGTAAGAGCATAACAAGAGGGATCTTCAATATTGGGTCATCGGCAGTTTCTTGGTACAGCAGGAAACATAGATCGGTTGCACTCAGTTCGGTAGAAGCAGAGTACATGGCTGCGAGTCAGGCAGCATGTGAGGCCATCTGGATGAGGAAGATCCTAGTTGGTTTGTTTGGTTAGCAGATGGATCCAAATGTGAATAACTGTGATAATCAGAGTTGTATCAAACTCTCTGAAAATCTAGTTTTTCATGATCGGTCCAAGCATATTGATATATGGTATCATCATCTCTGAGACTGTGTATTGAGGCAAATTATGTTGTTAGAGTACATTCCCATCGAGGAGCAAGATGCTGACATTTTGACAAAGGCATTGTGAAGATGTAAATTCAAGTTTCAAAGAGACAGGATCGGGGTAGCTGATAATCCCTTTCTTGTTGAGAGGGAGTGTTGAGAAATGGCAACAAGAAATTCCAGTTTAATTTGTCCTTGAATTAAACTGAGAATTAAAATTGAATTCTATTATCCTAGCAACTTGTAAATAGTTAATTAATTTTAATTAACTTAATTAGCTTAGAAATTTCGATTTTGAAGTCTTTTTGATGTCATGTATATGTTCTCGCTAAGTTTTATGGGTTCAATATGAGTTTAAATTTAGTTGGAAATTAGATGACTCCATTTACTAAGTTAAGTTCAGTTAAATTAAATTGTTTTTGGAACTAATAGAGGACTAACAGTTAGTTGGTGCACTAATGCATCCACTAGTGCTACTCCAGTTAATTGAAGAGTCCCTCATGATAAACTCATGCATGTTGGTTCAAAGAAAGACCCAGTTAATACTAGAGTGTAGGGACAGTGTACTATCAATGGTATTATTTATTGGTGTGTAAATATCATGCATGCATCAGAGATTGATGGTATGTTTGGATTGCACAGTTTTGGAAGCATTAATTCCCTTTAAATACAGGTTATTCATTCAATGATTTACATAAGATATTAGGAGCTTGAAGAGCTACATAATTGGCTAAGTGTTGTCCAAGAGAAAGCTTGTGAGCTAAGAGAGTTGAGCATACTTGTGTGGAATTGTTCTAGTGAGAACAAGCTTTGTATCTTCACTCATATTTTAGATATATGCAATATAGATAACAGGGTTTTGAGTGGTGGATTTCCCCAGACACATATTGTGTTATGTCTCATTGATTTATCTTCTTCTTGTTCGTATTGTTTTCATCAATCTATTGGCATTTGCTGGTTAAAAGTAGCAGTATATTCTTGTCCTATTTTTTAGTACATTGCATGAGATTTTGAATCTACAGGATTTTCTACACAGTGCAGATGGGTTGGAAGATACATCAGATGGATGTAAAGACAACCTTCCTTAATGGCATGATTGAGGAAGAGGTGTATATTAAGCAGCCTGAAGGTTTTGATAGCATTGACCGAGAGTCACATGTGTGCCTAATCAAGAAAGCGTTGTATGGGTTGAATCAAGCACCTTGTGCTTGGTACACCAAGATCGATAGCTACTTCACCATGTTGGGCTTCACCAAAAGTGAAGCAGATGCAAACCTGTACCATATTGTGGTGGAAGGTAAAAAAAAAATTATTGTTTTATATGTCGACGATTTGATTCTGACAGGTGATGATAATTTGATCAAGTATTGCAAAGAGGATCTTGCAAGAGAGTTCGAAATGAAGGACTTTGGGCTCATGCACTACTTTCTGGGTATGGAAGTGATCGATAATGAAGCATATTAGTAATGTTGTGCTAATTCCCCATACAGAATAAAACCCAAGACGATTATCATTTTCTGATCAAGTTCTTAAGGATTCACTATTTTTTCTTAATTAACTAATTCCCATTAGAGTTTCTTATGTAAATGTTATAAACAATTTAACATAAAACTTATGTTTAACAACATCAAAATAACAGCAAAGAACATCAAAATATAAAACACAACACAGAGATTTGATGAAGATTTCACCCCTCCTGGGCTACGTCTCCTTGGTCCAGCTTCCAATGCTTGGGCCTCTCTATTATGCTCAAATTACAACAAAAGGGTGTTTATAATGCTCTAATGCCTCTGAAACCTATCTCAATAAGTTTAGAATACTCAAAAATGGCTATCTAGCCTCTTTTTGCATCCAATTTGGATAAGAAATGAAGAATTTTTTACTTCTCCTATTTCTCCCACTATGTGTTCCACAAATTGCTCCAAAATTGGCAGAAACCCCCATTTTTGCTCCAAAATCCCCTAACAGGGCGAATATTTCACCACGCCACGGGCCATAACCTATCAAACGTATTGAAAATATCAATTGGAAAGTGTTTCAGGCTTATGGTCTATGAATAGAAACGGGTGATTTTCGATTGCGATATCACGGACCTGACGGGATATTAAATCGCAATTTATAGTGGCACCGCATCCGGGGACTTTATCGCATTTCACAATTTGGCGGATAATCAGGGTTTTATGCATATGCGAGACCTATCCACCGATTGCAATTTGCAATAGCGAATGATTGCATCACAACCCAAACCTCGCTGGGGGCCGATTCTGTCGTACTTCACTCCTCTCGCTGATTGTGATTGCGATTTGTGATTGCCTTATCGCATCGCAACCCTGGCTATTCTGGGGAAGATTTGAAACACCTTTCCAATTGTGACTATGATTTCTGAAATGCAGGAGCCAATGGCAGCCTACCACTTGGTGCCTCCTCATTTGTTGAAGGGCTTTGCCACGTCATCCAATCCTACCTTGTAGACAAGTCAAACTTGAACTTTGACTTGCTTTAACTTCTGCATACGAGCTTGGATTTGAGTGTTGTTCACACCGTTGGAATCAAAATGATGAGACCTTCGATCTGAAGCTAATTTTAATATAATTCTAACACTTTGATTTTTGAGCATAAACTTGATCACCCGATCACTCCTCCCCACTGGAAGCCTTTGGGACCCTAAAAGATTATATTCAGTTATTGAACAGATGAGGGAACTGTTCCCTCACCTTCCCCTCTTCAATCCATTTAGCCTTTGATGGATTTGTACCTTTGAGACCCACTCGAAGATGATCAACATTTACCCTTTCTGTTGTCCTTATTCTTCTCTCAAGTATAATGTCTTGCTGAAGCACATCAAGGAATTTTGGAGAAAAGTGTTCAATTGATGGAATCTGTACACTTTTGTTAGGTTCCAACCCTAACCCCCTTATTTATGTAATAGGGCCGAGTCATAGTTATAGTTAGTAAAGAGTCAATAAAGCCCATATTAATAATTGTAAGTGGTTGACTCGTATTTACAGAAAGGGACCACAGTTAGTTGCAAACAAGCCATGGTATTAAATAGATGGTATTAAGAGAACCATGGTATTGCATGTATGAATCCTATATAAAGGATAGAGACTCCCCATTGAGGAGCGTCGTGTCTTATTTTGTAATCAAGCCCTGCTCTATTGGAGGTTGCCCCCTCTAAGAGGAAAGTGAACATTGCTTTCATCTTTGAATAATAAAATACATGTTGTTATTTCTCATTTTGTTCTGTTTTCTGGGTTGTGTTTCTTCGTATATTTGGTATTTTGGCATTTTATTATAGGTCAAGAGCATAACAAGTGGTATCAGAGCGCTTTCCAGGGCCGGTGGTATCTCCATTTTTAGCAAAAAAAAAAAAATTGGCTAGAGACGTGTTCCAGCGTCTTTAAACCACGGGATCTGTCGTTGAGTGCATCAACCTGAGGATTTGGGGAGGCATGCACACAAGAAATACAAGAGGTGGTCACGCTTGTTGGACTCCCTTGTAACCCCTGTGGGTACCCCTTCAAGTAGTAGCACATTAGACAAAACCATGCACAGACTGTCTTCCACGTACCCTCTGGTTATATTGGAAGCCCCCTAGGCTCACCTGAAACCTCGTTGTAGATAAACCCTCGACTGTCTTGCTGCTACAGTACACCAAGAACAACACTCGGGGAGATTACTCACACGTACGATAGGGTAGTCGACTAGTACGGCTAAGGGTACGGTTGATCCTCCTTAGTTAGTGTCCTAAAATATTGGGGTGAGTACTACTGTTGGACGCTTATCTATATTGTGATCTGTAGCACCTAACACTCCTTGAGAACAAAGTTCCCTCGTCTCTCTGAAGATCACCCATCATCTTCTTTTCTAGATTAGATCTAGCAGTTGGGGTTCTGTCGCCGCTGCAAAAATCAGATCCACCAGTTCAGGGTCTACCTCCACAATACCATTCAGATCTAGCAGCGAGGGTTTGGTCACTGCCACAGTCCAACTCACATTCAGCAGTTGAGGGTTTCACAGACAGAACTGACAATTTGTGCAGGGAGGCTTGTGGCTCTTATACCTTGGGGCGATTCTCGCAGGACATTAGGTAGGATTAAATTTTATGGAAATTGGCTACTACGGTATTAATAAGCGGGGAGTAAAACTCTGTTCGGAGTGAAAAAAAAAAAAAAAAAAAAAAAAAAACTGAGGCCCACCCAAGATGCTTATAAGAGACTTAGCCCATAAGAATCAAGGTGACGAGCTAAACGTGGTGGTACCATTCACTTGTCAACTTCAATTTTCGGGTGGTCCCAAATTTTTTCAAAGTGACAACAAGTGACTCGGATCTGTGTATGGTAGAAAACAGAGCTCAAGCCATGGCCAATGAGAAGATCGAGACCATTGAAAAAAATTTGGGTTGGATAATGGATCAGTTGAAGACATTAACAGAAACAGTCACAAAGGGCAAGTCAAAGTTACAATCAGAGGCAGATGGTTTTAATGAAGACCTTGAAGGAGAATTTAGCCATCATCTTCACTTCCATGGAAATCGCCAACATTCCCACCCTCGACCTCCCAAGTTGGACATGTACAAATTTGATGGCTCTAATTCGGAAATATGGGTAGCACAAATGGAACAATATTTCACTCTGAATCACATCATAGATGATGAAACTAAACTACATGTGGGAGGCCTTTACTTGGACCAAGAAAGATGGCAATGGTGGTAGTGGCATCATAAATGCTATCCAAGGACAATTACTTGGCAGGTGTTCACAAAATCCATTTGTGACCGCTTTGACCGTGAATCTAATTTTTTGGGTCATCTTACTAAGCTCAGACAGATAGGCACAGTAAATGACTATATTACAGCCTTTGAGAAATTGGCCTTCCGCACAATAGGTCTCAGAGATGAATTCTACTTGGAATGTTTTATAAGTGGTCTCAAAGAATCCATCCAAGCCCACATCCGAATGCACCACCCAGCCACATGGATGGAAGCTTGAACAAAGGCTATTGAAGTGGAACGTGCTTTAGCGGCCCAGTCACCTCGTCCAAATTTCATAGCCAAGGGACGCCCCACCCAAGCTCAGGGAACTACCCAAACACTTAAGGTTCAAAAGGTTTCCCCTACAAAAATGGCTGAAAGAAGGAAGCAATGATTGTGTTACTACTGTGATGACAAATACTCCCTGAGGCATAAATGCAAGGAACCCAAATTCTTTCAAATTGATGCTACTTATCATAGTTCATCTTAGGAAGCCCCACCCTTTGAGGGACCAGAGGAGGAAGATGAGGACAACCAGGAGGACAATGAGCTCCCAGCTACACCAGAAGACCAGTTATCTCACTCCATGATTTAGCAGGCATTTCTTCTCCCCAAACTCTAAAAATCAGAGGTTTTGTTAGACATCACCTGGTAGTAGTATTGATTGATAGTGGCATCACACATAACTTTATCCATCATAGAGTCGTAGAAGTTGTTCATTGTTTTGTCAGAGCAGTCTCTAATTTCCAGGTCCAAATTATTGATGGGGGGACAATGAAATGTGAAGACTACTGTAAAAATATCAAACTGCAAATGGGAGATTACCACCTAAAGACCCACATGTTTTCCATCAACATGGGTGGTTGTGACATTGTCTTGGGTGCTGAATGGCCCCACACACTAGGCCCCATCACAATGGATTTCTAGGAGTTATATATGAGCTTTAAGCAGAATGACCACACGCATACCCTCCGCGGACTCCAGGCAGGTACTCCTTTTATCATTAGCTCGCATCGAATGGAAAAATTGTTAAAAAAGGGCCATCATGGATTTATCGCCCAATTTAATGCCATCCAAGCCATCAAGCCCACTACTCTTCATATTCATCCTAATATGCAACAGGTCTTAAACAGCCACCCACGGGTCTTTGAAAAACCTCACGACCTTCCACCGTCTAGAGGGGAACATGATCATAGCATCACTTTGGTCCCAGGGGCACAATCACCGAATGTGCGCCCATATAGATACCCTTTTGCCCAAAAGAATGAAATTGAGAAAATCATCAAGGAACTCCTAGAAGTCGGTGTCATTTGTCCTAGCATCAGTCCTTATTCATCACCTATGGTCATGGTGCTCAAGAAAGATGGGGAATGGCACATGTGTCCAAACTTCAGGGCCCTGAACAAGCTTACGATCAAAGATAAATTCCCTATCCTAGTTGTTGATGATTTGCTGGATGAACTAAATGGTGCTCAATTCTTTACTAAGCTAGATCTTCGCTCAAGCTATCACCAAATACGCATGAAAGAAGTAGACATTCCCAAGACAGATTTCCGAACTCATGAAGGTCATTATGAATTCTTGGTCATGCCATTTGGTCTCTGTAATGGCCCATCCACTTTTCAGAGCCTCATGAATCACCTGCTCAAACCATATCTCAGAAAATTTGTCCTCGTTTTCTTTGATGACATTCTCATCTACAGCCTCACCTCGGAAAAACATCTTCAGCATGTAGACCTGCTCTTGCAACTACTCCGGAAGCATAAATTATTTGTCAAATTGTCCAAGTTCTCTTTTGGCATGGAAGAAGTCGAGTATTTGGGCCACATTGTGGGTCGTGATAGTGTCAAGGTGGATCCCAAAAGGATCTAGGCAATGCAGGATTGGCCCAAACCAAAGACCTTGAAGAGTTTGAGAGGATTCCTAGGTCTCACCAGCTACTATCGCAAATTTGTCTACAATTATGGTTGCATTGCTAGACCCCTCACTCACCTTCTCAATAAAAATTCATTCCTCTGGATGGAGGAAGCACAACAGGCATTTATGGCTCTCAAACAAGCCATGTGTTCCACTCCAGTACTATCACTACCTGACTTCACCAAACCTTTTGTGATTGAATGTGATGCTTCAAGTATGGGTATTGGGGCTGTCTTAATGTAAGAAGGTCGACCCTTGGCCTTCACCAGCCAACAACTAAGTGGGAAACATCTAGGACAATCTACCTATGAGAAGGAGATGATGGCAATCTTACATGCAGTGGATACCTGGCGACCATACTAATTAGGGTGGCGTTTCCAAATCCGCACAGACCATCAAAGCCTCAAATATTTTCTAGAGCAATGGATGTCCTCGCCACAGCAAAATAAATGGCTAACCAAAATACTAGGATATGATTATGAGATAATTTACAAGAAAGGGCATGAAAATGTCGTAGTAGATGCTTTATCATGCCAATTTGAGGAGGACAGCACCGTGCTAGCAATCTCTCTTCCCATTCCAGATTGGATTGAAGAAGCCCGCAAGGAATGGTTTTCACATCCTTTGCTCTCAACTCATTAATAACTTGCAAGAAAATCCTAATTCCACAGTGGGATACTCTTAGAAGAATGATATTCTTCGCTACAAGGATAGAGTAGTGATATCACCAACATCCACCCTCAAACCACGCATTTTGGCAGAGTTGCACTCATCTCCCACTGCAGGCCATGTAGGCTTTCAGAAGACTTATGCTCGCACTCGTCATTCCTTCTTTTGGACAGGCATGAAAATTGACATTCTTACTTTTGTAGCTGAATGTGATGTGTGTCAATGCCACAAAAGAGAAATAGTCAAGTCCCCAGGCACTGTACAACCATTGCCCATCCCTGCCTCAATCTGGACGGATGTTTCTATGGATTTCATTAGTGGTCTTCTGAAGTCAGGCAACAAGTCAGACATCATGGTGGTTGTGGACATACTTTCTAAGTATGCTCATTTTTGCGCCCTACCCCACCCAACTACCCCTACTTTGGTGGCTCAATCCTTCATGGACCGGATCTTCAAACTGCATGGCATGCCCACTTCCATTGTGTCTGATCATGACCCTCCCTTCCCCAGTAACTTTTGGCAGGAACTTTTGAAGCTACAAGGTTACCAACTCCAACTAAGTACTTCCTATCATCCCCAAACTAATGGAAGACCTACCTCAGGTGCTTCACTTCAGAAAAGCAATATCAATGGGTATAGTGGTTACCTCTAGTTGAATGGTGGTATAATACTAACTATCATGTCGCCACCAAGATGACTCCATATGAAGCAGTTTATGGTCAACTCCCCCCTTCGCCTACTTCTTATATCCCTGGATTCTCTAAGGTGCAAGCAGTGGATCAACTCCTACAGAGTCATGCAACCATGCTAGCCCTTCTCAAAGATAATCTCCATCAAGCTCAGAATCGCATGAAGCAACAAGCAGACCAACATCTCTCAGAGTGCACATTTCAAGAAGGGGATCAGGTATTCTTAAGGCTACAACCATACAAGCAAACATCACTCAAAGACAAGGGCCGTCAAAAATTATCTCTAAAATTCTATGGACCTTATAAAATACTTCAGCGCATTGGAGAAGTAGCCTACAAGCTAGCCTTGCCACCCAATGCAAAAATCCATCTCGTCTTCCATGTATCATGCCTCAAGAAAGTTGTGGGGAACAATTGCATAATTCAAACCAGTATGCCTGAATTGGATGAAGAAGGTTCAATCTGGCTCCAACCTGAACAGGTCCTTAACACGCGAGAACAACACCTGCGCAGACGCACGATCAAGGAAGTCCTCGTCAAGTGGAAAGACACCTCTCGAGAAGATGTGACCTGGGAACCAGCCACTATTCTTCAGCGGTTTCTACAGCTTCACCCTTGAGGATAAGGCTATTTTTATGGGGGAAGGCATGTTAGGGTCCAACCCTAACCCCCTTATTTATGTAATAGGGTCGAGTCATAGTTATAGTTAGTAAAGACGCAATAAAGCCCATATTAATAATTGTAAGTGGTTGACCCGCACTTAAAGAAAGGGACCATAGTTAGTGTTAGAAAATTATATATTATAGAGCAACAGTACACATAAAATTTATTGTAGAAATACAAACATAGAAAACACATAAAACAAGAGAGACACAGATATACGTGGTTAACCCAATTTGGGCTACATCCACGGAGAAACAGTCATTCCTTCCTTTTATATTATCCAGCAAACTGAAGAGATACAACCTACAGCAGATCCGTTGTAATTCCCTCTTCGCTCTCAATCTCCTCTCTCTTCCTCACTCAAAATAAAGATCTGCATAGACGCAATAAAATTCCCTCATATATAGTGAGGGTTTATCTTCTAGGGCAAAAAACCCTAAATTAAACAAAACATCTACCGTCAGATCTCCACCTAATGAACGGCCCAGATTGACTATGAAATTACAACATTTTACAAGGCAATTTTACTTCTATTTTTAGCTTTGGGGGCGCTGCCCCCGATCCCCCTACCAGGGGGGCTCCCAAAGGTCGCATCCTCCCCCCCTAGACCCCCCCTGCAATGAATATTTTACGGGCGGCGTTACCACCCCATTACGACCTAGGGTCCAATGCGGCGATACCTTTGAATACAGAAGATAATCAGGCTCCACACCCAATAATCTCCGACTTGGAGACTAATTATAGCAACTCCACCGCTGCTTCATTTGCTGGACAACGACTCCACTTTGGACCTGGTTGTTTCTCATATTCTTCATCATACTTGAAGACCAATTAAAACTGAGCAAATTCTCAGTTTCTCCCTGGTTACAAATTTTGTTAACATATTTGCAGGATTCTTGCTAGTGTGTATCTTTTCCAGCTTCAGTTGACCGTATGAAAGGGTACTTGAGCTATATATGTTTAGTCTTGGAATGAAATTAAGAGTACTTTGCAAGATGTATGGCACTATGGCTATCACTATATAACCTACCCAACTCCTGCTTCTTACCTAATTTTTCTATAAACCTTTGTAACCAAATCATTTCTTTACTAGCCTTTGTAGCAACAACATACTCTGCTTCTGTTGTTGAGAGTGCAACAACACTTTGTAGTTTTGAGACCCAACTGACAATTGTTCTACCTACAGTAAACACATACCCTGTTGTGCTCCTCCTGTTATCTCTATCACCCACCATATCTGCATCAACATATCCCTGTAGAGCAATGTTTGAACCACCAAAGCATAATGCTTGATTTGTGGTACCTCTCAAATACCTGAGAATCCACTTCACTGCCATCCAATGTTATTTTCCTAGAATGTTCATGTACTTGCTTATAACTCCCATTGCATGTGCAATATCAGGCCTTGTGCAGGCCATTGCATACATTAAGCTTCCAACTGTTGATGCATATGGAACTTTAGACATATGATCCATTTCTTCCTTAGTCTTGGGACACTCCTCCTTACTTAATTTGAAATGGCTAGCCAAAGGTATACTAACTGGTTTTGGATTTTGCATGTTAAACCTTTTCAACACCTTTTCTATGTACTCACTTTGAGACAATGTTAATTTGTGATTCTTCCTGTCTCTAGTTATTCTCATACCAAGGATTTGTTTTGCAGCACCCAAATCCTTCATTGCAAATGAGTTCACCAATTTTCTTTTGAGCACATTTATTTCCTGCATGTTAGAACCTGCAACAAGCATGTCATCTACATACAATAACAATATAATATAGCTTCCATCATTTTGCCTTTTGAGATAAACACAATGATCAGAGTGACATCTAGTATAACCTTGTTCAGACATAAACCTGTCAAATTTTAGATACCATTGCCTTGGAGCCTATTTTAAGCCATACAAGCTCTTCTTCAACTTGCACACTAGTTTCTCCTTCCCTTTTACCTCATATCCTTGTGGCTGCTGCATATATATCTCTTCCTCCAAATCCCCATGGAGAAAGGATGTCTTTACATCTAACTGCTCAAGATGAAAATCTTCAGCTACTACTAGGCTTAAAATAGTTCTGATTGAAGTCATTTTAACAACAGGAGAAAATATCTCATCAAAGTCTATACCCTTTTCTGTGAAAACCCTTTCACCACAAGTCTAGCTTTATACCTTTTTCTACCTCCATCTTCTTCCTTCAACTTGTAAACCCATTTATTCTGCAATGTTGTTTTACCTGTAGGCAACCTGACTAAGTCCCAAGTTTGGTTATGTGCTAAGGAGTCCATCTCTTCTTTCATGGCTTTCTCCCACTTCTTACTGGTTTCTACCTGTACTGCTTCTTCATAACATTTTGGTTCACCAGAATCAGTCAACAATACATAATATAATGAAGGAGAGTATCATTCAAGGGGTCTACTTATCCTGGTAGATCTTCTAACACCACTTTTAGTAGTTTGAGGTGCTTGTTGCTATTGTGGTTGTTGTTCTGGATGTTGATCATTATGATTTTCAGGCACCATCACTTTTTCTGTGATCTTGTCAAGCATTGTGTATTCTCTGTTTTCTTTTTCCTGTTTCTTTTCCTACAGCTAATCCTTATACAAAACCTTTTCATTGAATATGACATATATGCTCCTAATGATTTTGTGTTTTTCATAATCATAAAAGTGATAATCAAAATCATTAACACCATATCCAATAAAGGTACATTTCTTTGATTTTTCCTCCAGCTTTGTTCTATTTTCTTTATTAATGTGGACAAAGGCTTCACAACCAAAAGTATTTAAAAAAGAGTAGTTTACCTTTTTACCTGTCCATGCCTCCTCTGGAATACCACCATCCAAGGAACTTGAAGGCCTCTGTTTATTAGATAAACAGCAGTATCTACAGCATCTGCCCAAAATTGTAAAGGCAATCTTGCATGCAATCTCATGCACCTTGCACGCTCCATGATTGTCCTGTTCATCCTTTTTGACACACCATTTTCTTGTGGTGTTCCTGGAACTGTCTTCTCTCTGAAAATTCCATTCTCTGAACATTACCTATCAAACTCTTTGCCGCAATATTCACCTTCATTTTCTGATTTGAGACACTTCAACCTTTTTCCTGTCTCATTTCAACCAAATCTTTACATTTCTTGAAAGTATCAAATACATAAGATTTATTTTGAATACAATAAATCCAGGTTTTTCTGGTTGCATCATCAATAAAAGTAACATAATAACGAGAGCCACCAAGAGATGATACCTGAGCAGGTCCCCATACATTTGTATGCACAAGCTCCAATTTTTTGCTCTTCTTTTCTTTCCCAACTCTGAGGAATCTAACTCTCTTCTGTTTTCCATAAACACAATCCTCATAGAATTTAAATCAACATGCTTCAAACCTGACAACAAATTTCTTGAGTGAAGAATCTGCATCCCCTTCTCACTCATGTGCCTGAGCCTATGATTCCACAATGTTGTATCTTCTCCTGTAGATGTTAAAGCATTATCAAAATTAGAAATACCATTGCATAAATACAATGTACCAACCTTTTTCTCCTTTTGCTATTACCAGGGCTCCTTTAGTGACCTTCCAGGTTTTATCTGTGAAAGTAGTTACGCAACCTTCACCTCCCAACTACCCTATTGAAATAAGGTTTTTCTCATATCTGGAACATGCCTTACCTCCTTCAAATAGCCATTGATTTCCACTCTGTTGTTTTATGAAAACTGTACCCATTCCAATGATTTTACAGGGTTTATCATCACCCAATCGAACCTGCCCAAAATCTCCTTGAACATAATCATGAAAATGTTTCCTATCAGGTGTGGCATGGAATGAGACCCCTGAATCTACCACCCAGGCATCAATAATATTTTCTAAAGAAAGAATCAAAGCATCTTGCAATACATCACATGTTACATTTGATTCATGATTATTTTCTTGTTGTGTGTCTCCTTCTTTTCCCTTCCGAGACTTGCAGTCTTTCTTCAGGTGTCCTTTCTTCCCGCATTTTGAGCACACTATCACCTGTATGGACTTGGATCTTCCTTTTCTTGACTTACTGTGATATCCAGGGCTCTTTCCTCTTTCCATTTTTCTTCCCCTAGTCTCTGCAGTCAAAGCATTACCTGATGTCTCACCGGAGCTTTTCCGTCGTGTTTCCTCGCTAAGGATTGCACCGACAACATCATCAAAATTTAAAGTACTAGATCCAGAGACAGTGTTACTAATGGCCATAACTAAACCATTCCAACTTTCTAGCAATGAACACAGAAATAACAGAGCCCTAACTTCATCATCAAAAGTTGCCCCTACTTAACTTAACTGACTGGTAACTGTATTAAATTCATTTAAATGATCAGCAACAGATCCACCTTCTGACATTTTCATATTAAATAAACGCTTCATAAGAAATACCTTATTTGAGGCTGAGGGTTTTTCATATATTTTGGCCAATATCAACATTAAACCCTCTATTTTCGTTTCCTTTGAAATATTAAATGCTACCGACACCACTAGGCACAATCGTATTGTTCCAAGTGCCTTTTTGTGGAGAATATCCCATTCTATGTCTCTCATACTCGTCAGCTTCTTTGCCTTTCCGCTCAATGGTTGGTACAGATCTCTCTGATATAGATAATCTTCCATCTGCATCTTCCACAGCTGGTAGTTTTGGCCGTTAAATTTTTCAACCCTAAGCCTACCATCTTCTGCCATTGCTCCAACTCGAACCAGGAACCCTTCTCTCCTGTGAGTTTATCAGCCAAATAGACCTTCAGCTCGGATACCAATTGTTAGACAATTATATATTACAGAGAAACGGAACACATAAAATATATTGCAGAAATACAAACATAGAAAACACATAAAACAAGAGAGACACAGATATACGTGGTTCACCCAGTTTGGGCTACATCCACAAAGAAACAGCCAGTCCTTCCTTTTATATTATCCAGCAAACTGAAGAGATACAACCTACAATAGATCTGCTGTAATTCCCTCTTCGCTCTCAATCTCCTCTCTCTTCCTCACTCAGAATACAGATCTGCATAGATGCAATACAGTTCCCTCATATATAGCGAGGGTTTGCCTTCTAAGGCAAAAAACCCTAAATTAAACATAACTTCTACCGTCAAACCTCCACCTAATGAACGGCCCAGATTGACTACGAAATTACAACATTTACAAGGAAATTTTACATCTATTTTTAGCTTCAAGGGCACTACCCCCGATCCCCTCGCCAGGGGGGGATCCCAAAGGTCGCAGCCACCCCCCCCTAGACCCCCCTGCAGCGAATATTTTACGGGCGGCGTTTCTGCCCCATTACAAACTCGGGTCCAATGCAATGATACCTTTGAATATATAAGATAACCAGGCTCCACACCCAACAGTTAGTTGCAAACGGGCCATGGTATTAGATAGATGATATTAACAGAACCATGGTACTGACCCATGGTATTGCATGTATGAATCCTATCTAAAGGATAGAGACTCCCCATTGAAGATAGTCGCGTCTTATTTTGTAATTGAGCCCTGCTCTATTGGAGGTTTCCCCCTTGAAGAGGCAAGTGAACATTTCTTTCATCTCTGAATAATAAAATACATGCTGTTATTTCTCATTTTGTTTTGTGTTCTGGGTTGTGTTTCTTCGTATATTTGGTATTCTGGCATCTTCTCGCAGGTCAAGAGCATAACAACTTTCTTCTTGATCTTCAATCAAATGAGTCTCATACAATCTCAAATTTTTAACATTAACAATGGAATAAATTTGCATATATGAAGGAAAATCAAGTTTCAAAGCATTATTACCAATCTTTTCCATAATGTTAAATGGACCATAATGGATTGGTTTCATATTTTTACCTTCATCTTGAAGCCTTTCCTTGCTAATGTTCAGCCAAAACTTCATCACCTACTTGAAATTGATGATCCACATGATTCTTATCATTCCTTGCCTTATACTTGCCTTGACTCTTTTCTAGTTGTTCTTGAACTATTTGGTGAATCAACTAAATTTTCTCAATGAATTTCTTTTCTTTGTCAATGTCGCTATTTCCATCTACAGCTACATTTTTCTCAAAGATGAAATCCAAAGGCAATTTAGGAAAATGACCAAGACATGCCTCAAAAGGCGAAGTTAGACTAGAAGAGTGTTTTTGTTGATTGTAAGCATGCTAAATATAATGCAAGTGTTCATCCCACAACTTAGGATGTTTGCTGCAATATCCTCTTAGCAAATGAATAACTGTCATGTTAACCACTTCAGTTTGGCCACTTATTTGCGGATGGAAGTCTATACTTTTCTTCAACTTGGTGTCCATCAAGTTCCATAAATTTGACCAAAAATTCCCAACATATCAGGAATCATGATCACTTACAATAGAAGTAGGTAATCCAAAATGAATCCATACATTGTGAAAGAAAAATTGAGTTGTTTGTTCAGCTGTAATTAGTTTTTTACAAGGCATTAATATGCACATCTTGTTAAACCTATCCACGACTACATACAAATAATCATGACCTTTTCTTGATAAAGGAAGACCTCCTACAAAATCCATAGGAACACACTCACATAGATGTGAAGGCACTTGAAGTGGTGTGTACAATCCTAGTTTCCTATTACTAGGCTTACTAACTGCAAACAATGAACAACCTCTGATAAAAAGTGACACACTTTCAAGCATACAAGGCCAGTAAAAATACCTCTAAAGATTTTCCATTTTTTTACTTACACCAAAATGTCCAACAATAAGAGAAGTGTGTGCTTCCCTTGTGACATTTACTCTTTCTCCCTGTGGAACACAAAGTTTTCCCAAATGGTACAACTGATTATCATGTACATGGTAGTCTAATTCCTCAACTTGGTGACCTTGACTCAAGTTTGAATATACCTCTTGAAAGTCAGCATCATGTGTGTATTTTTCAACAAAACTTTCATGCAAAACAAAATGATTCTTGAGTAAAATGGCTACATTAACAATAGGTCTAGAAAGCATATTAACAACTCTGTTATAAATACCTTTCTTGTACCTGATTACCAAGTGGAATTGTTGTAAGAATCTGTTGATGGTGTTGGACCCGCCAACATGTAAGGGGATCTCCCCAATAAGAATTCCCAATTAGACCTTAGACCGTTTGGTGTAGGAGTCCCAACAGTGGGTCGTACAGTAATGCCTTGACCACGATTTTGCACAGAGGCAAGTAAGATGTCTCTGTTGGTAGCAACAGTGTGACAGCTGCAGTAAGTCAAGTAAGGTGAATGAGAGGTTCTAACACACTGAGGGTGAGGTGAGTGCACCCCTTGGAAACCTGTAATCGCATGTAGCATGGAAGGGAACACACGAAAGAAGATGCATCACAAGATGGAAAGCAAGTTACCAAGAAATCCAAAGTGATGGTTAAACCAATAGCACATTTCAGAAAGATTCAGACATACTTATACAGAATAGTCCATACATGCATGCATAAGTAAACAAATACATATATCATTTAAGAGTAAACGAAATAGCACAAAATACAATACAACATATGCATGAAACGTGATGGCTCTGTTATATAAAGTGTAAGTTCTAGTCATACAATATATCCATGTCTAACCACTACTTTTGACAGTGGAACGTTACAGCCACAACCGCCTGCTCCTCCAAAGAGATATACTTTCTCTGTGAAGTGGAGAAGCCAAGGCCCATTATAATACTAACCAAGCTCTCCCCAAGATAGTCTTATCGGAAGCTTGGCTGACCAAAAGCCTTTACAATGAGTAATGAGGTTCTATTTATAACAAAGGATTGGATCACCCTTAACATTCCCCTTTGTGACAATTCATCTACCCTCATGACTCTTCATCTACTCTATGATTGTTACATCCAACTATCGACACTTGAACTTCCACTTGACAAGATGTTACATTAAAATGCACATGTGCCCATGTGAGACAAAATGGCTTGAGAAAACCATGCAAGACATCACTGGGACTCGGTCCATTGTGGTGAGACCAACTCTTTGACATGCTTGTGATGGTGAAGGTGGTGAACTGATGCGAAGCTTGGTCATCTGTGATGGTGTGCATGCACTCCATGGTGACATCTTGCTGAAGCAAAATCTTTCCTGTGTTGCATTGGTGTGGTTCCTCCATCCAACTCGTCTACTAACATGCACATGGTATTCTTGGGTGTGGCCGAACCAGCAACACACTGATGCATAGTG
This sequence comes from Pinus tabuliformis, assembly GCA_031772625.1. Taxonomy (NCBI): domain Eukaryota; kingdom Viridiplantae; phylum Streptophyta; class Pinopsida; order Pinales; family Pinaceae; genus Pinus; species Pinus tabuliformis. The sequence continues at coordinate 255,632,050 of CM062813.1, read as the reverse complement.
TCCATGTTGATCTTCCAATATGTGCTGGTGTTCATGTGCATCAACTGTCAACTACATGTTTAGCTCCAGTTGGACTTGCTTCTTGTCTTTGCCTCAGTGAGTGTGTTGAATGGGTGGGATCGCATGTGTGTGCACAATGACATGCATGCTGTTGAATTCCCTCACATGCAATCAACAACATTTCTCACCATGTCTTCTCCGTGCCTACTGCTGGGATGGATCTATAACTTGTACAGGCGCAGTTTCATCTGTGAGTGCATGTTGCGCCCCCTGTTGTTCATGTTCCTGTTGCAACTCATTCACTTGTCTGTGCAGCTCATGTTCTTCCTCGAGTTGCTACCTTAGCACATGAAACTCCTTATTTGTTCCATTCTCTCTCCGTACAATCTTCATGTCACGCTGTCACCTCATAGCCTAAGTCTCTAAAGTTGTTTTCACCACAAGTGGATCTGCTTGAGCTTGCAACTTTGTTCCACCTCTATGTTGTCAACAACCTTCCTCTTGCATTCGTTGCATCCAATATGTTGCCTTTAGCTATTATTCATGATGCTGCTCGATGTGATGTTGCTGATGTCATATCTTAATGTCCTTGTCTACAAACAACTTGATGTCTTCATGGGTAGGCAAGTCCATAGACACTTGATCGATTGCATCCCCAAGTGTTCTCTAAACATTGTCTTTGACTCTGCTCTCTTGGAAACCATTGTACCTATACTACTGAGAGGCATATGAACACCTGTGATACCTGGAGACATGGAAACACTCATGGAAATCAATCCGTCAGTCGAAAACTAAAATGAACTTGAGAATTGACTTGCAACATACCTGTGTGACTGATCATGAAGGTTGCGCAATTTCCTTGAGAGGTCGGGAGACTGACTGCACAAGGCACAGTCTGTGCTACTGGGAGGCTAACTGACTACTGTAACTATGCAATGTACAGTCCATTCTGGCTGCTAACTACTGGAATTATGCAATGTGTAATCTCAGCTGGCAATGGTTGCAGGCTCAATGACTGCGTTACACGATTTTCTGGGCCAACAGTCATTGTCCCTTAGAATTGCGTAATGCAAGACTAGAGGACAGTCACTGGGAAGAAATGCACATTTTCTGAGAGGAAGACAAAGCATTCCTTCTCAGGATTGTGCAATTTTGTCTTGGTGAGGCAGAGTCCGGGCTAAGGCTGCCCAGACTCGTTGATGGGCAACTTGATCCGGATTTAAATAGGAACGCAACAAATTACAGAGATAACCATAAACACAGAGATGTGGCAGAAATAATACTTCATTTCATTAATGTAAAATACTGAAATATGCTTACAAACAGAAATGGAAATACACTAGCTAGGGCGATGGTAGCTTATCTCTGAGAAGAGATGTGGCGGCTACATGCCTATGAACTATCTTACAATGAGGCTCAAAGCCCTATTTATTGTTGAGAAATAATGGAAAACCATTCACATCCCAAAACCTAACCCTAGAAGATGAAACGCAAAATTGTGGGCCCCGTTTTGGGTAAGTTGGTACATCAACTTCCCAGGGTTGTAACTTTGGCACCTGATCTCCTTTTGACGCGTACAATAGCTCATTAGAAAGATCTATCTGAGCACTACAACTTTGGGAAGAGCAACATTGGTTCATGGCCCTGTGTTGCTCCCAGATTTCCCAAAAAACATCGTTTAGGGCCTCAAAACAGCTCCGGAAGTTTAAGACCTGAAAAACTACTAAAAATAGTAAATTGTGCTACAATTACGGAAACTGAAAGAGATAGTTGTGGGGGTCCAAGTGGGATAGGTGGGTGGCCACCAACATCCACCTGGATCATTCCTGCCCCCTTAGGAAGAAATGGTCCCCATTGCATTGAGTTCCTCCATCTACTGAACTTGGTCCCTGGTGAGCTATTCTGCAATCTCGGATGCGTCCAGTAATGGTGGGAAGCATGGTTGAGGGCGGTACACATTCAACACTTGGTGCAGGCGAAGGAATGGAGGAATGTTGTGCTCCAAAGCATTATTTCCCACAGCCTTGGTAATGGTGTAAGGACCATGTCAGCGTGGTCAGAGCTTCTAATGGGCTCTTGTAAGACATTCTTTCTGCAGATGCAACCAGACTTTGTTGCCCACCTGAAGCTTGTGTGGTACCCCTGTGGGTGAGGAGAAGTTGTTCATGTGTTCTGTCATGACCGTATCCCTTTGCTACTGCTACTTCTTGGAGGAACCCTTCGCGGGGGTCATGGATGTGGCGATGATCTTCTCCTTATTTTGGGAGTGAACCAGACAGAAAATGAATTTCCTAGTCTAGAAGATGAGCTTGCTGCCTTTCTTAGCAGTGATCCAAGAGGTGGCAATAGGTGGGGCTACCTTCAGTATCCTATATAATGAATTACACAAAGAAATAATGACAGCACGAGGCCTTGACTCATACATAGCATGTCGCCTCCACAAGTATGGTTGGCCTAATTATACATCACAAACATCCAGAGGTGTAACATCACACAATACCTCATCTGTGAAGGATTTGATGCTGTAAGGAAGGTGGCACTACTGGCGAACTTGGAGATCTTGTCCTTGGTGAAACCACCCGATACTGTACGTCTGTGGGTGTGGTGTAGCCCGTAGGCCCAACCGCTTCACGACCTCTGCTAAAACGAGGTTCTTTTGGCTCCCACTATCAACAATGAATTGCAGCGGTGAACCCTTCACCCACATTTGTGAGTGGAATATACGCTCCCCCTCCTATGGCTCTTCGGGCTCATTCTTCTAGATCTTTGCAGTGGCAACGGTGGCGCTGGGTTCCACATCAATGATCTGCTTCACTTTGCCATTCCCCTTGTCGAGTTCTGACTCAGGGTCGGAACATGCATTTGATTCTGAAGCCTTCAACTCGGCCACCAGCAACTGCTTGGTCTGACACTCACTTGTGTTGTGAGTGGGGCTCTTATGGAACTCACACCACTTTCCTGTGTCCTTCTTCGACTTCGTGGTGTTTTTCTTTTCTTGTGGCTTCGATGGGTTTTCTTGTGTCACCCCGCCTTGGCTTTGTCCTTTGGTCTTCAGATTTGCAAATCCAAAGTCTCACTTCTTCTGTTTGAACTTCTGCTCGATTTTGACAGCGTATCAGTACGTTGTGCCGAGCGAGGAGATGTCCATGAACTCCATCTCTTCCTGGATGCATCTGTGTAGGCAGCCCCAGTATTTGAGTACCAAATGCAGCTCAGAATCTTTGATACACAACTGTGTGTGAAGGGTATGAAAAATGTTTGTGAACTCCAGCACATCTTGGTCCCGTCCCTGCTGCAGCGTGGTCCACTTTATGTATTTGTCCTCATAGATTTTGACAGGGTAGTACTGCTCCTTGATGGCATCTAGGAATGAATCCCAAGTGGGTGCGGCTGAAAATAGTGAGCTTGTACTTTCATCCTTCTGCTCGCAGTAGGTTTCCCACCAGTCCTTGACGTGGGGGGCTGCTTTAAGAAGAGCGAAAATAATATTTTCCCAACTAGAAAAATCATGAACAGAAAAATAACCCTCTAGCAGATTTAACCATTTATCGACAACATATGCATCTATCTGACCCTCGAATATGGGGATTTCAAAATTAACTTGTACCTTAAACGATGTGGCGTTTCTAGAGTAGCTATTGGAATTCGATGCGTCGCACCTGGGTAGCTGCTGAAGGATCTAGGCAAAGTTGTCCATCATCGCATTCCTTTGTCGCTCGAGGGCTTCTTCGAGCAAGATTTTGATAGGACCTCCTACCCTTCGTCTTTCTTTTCATCCACCATGGGAGGCCGTCGGGATTTGTGGGGCTAGTCTTGCAAAGGTTCGACCAGTTCAAGCCCTAACTCCTTATATCCTGACCTCGCTGGGGACATGCAAAGAAAAACAGAGAAAAAGTAGACCCCTCTGATACCATTGATCCAGATTTAAACAGGAATGCAACAAATTACAGAGATACCCATAAACACAGAGATGGAGTGGAAATAATACTTTATTTCATTAATGTAAAATACTGAAATATGCTTACAAACAGAAATGGAAATACACCAGCTAGGGCAATGGTAGTTTATCTCTAGGAAGATATGTGGCAACTACATGCCTCTGAACTATCTTACAATGAGTCTTGAAGGCCTATTTATTGTTGAGAAATAATGGAAAACACTTCACATCCCAAAACCTAACCCTAGAAGATGAAACGCCAAATTGTGGGCCCCGTTTTGGGTAAGTTGGTACATCAACTTCCAGGGGTCGTAACTTTGGCAGCCGATCTTCATTTGAAGCGTACAATAGCTCGTTAGAAAGATCTATCCGAGCACTACAACTTTGGGAAGAGAAAAATTTGTACATGGACCCATGTTGCTCCCATATTTCCCAAAAAACGTCGTTTAGGGCCTCAAAATGGCTCCGAAAGTTTAGGACCCAAAAAACTGCTAAAAATAGTAAATTGTGCTACAATTACGGAAACTGAAAAACTGAAAGAGATAGTTGTGGGGGTCCAAGTGCAATAGGTGGGTGGCCACCAACATCCACCTGGATCACAACTGAAAGCGAATGTGAATATGAATGCATTGTGATACTGAGTGTAAACATAAGTGAATGATCGTACATGAAAACAGTGAATGGCAGATTCAGAAAATGGAACAACATGCATGTGGGTGAGGCGAGTCACTGAATCAGCGACTATTCATGAAAAATAGTTTCATGCATGCGACAGCAGTGAGATGTTAATGAAAATTGAAATGGTGCTTGTACATGCTAGTAAGTATCAAAACGACAGCAAAGTGCTCAATGAAATCAAGCAAACAATGTTCATACGAAGCGAAACACAAAAAGCACCAGAAATGCAACAACATGGAAAGCGAGCTTACCCCAAAACAACTGATTTCAATGTGTTGACAACTCCTAGATGTGATGCGGGATGTCAGAGTTGCAAGGCTGATGTAAGGAATGAGCTCTGCAACATCCAGTTGATGAGTTTTGATAAAATCAAGGTTGTGAGGCATATGCCACAAATATATGGAAAGCGACACTTGGTGGAAGGTTTCTGAAATGATCCTTGCATGTAACCTCCAACTGCCAAAAATAGGTCCCTAAAATGAGGGATTTCTTTGCATGATGTCTTGGGAGAAGTAGCCCATGCATGCAAATTTGTTTTTCTCGGTCCTGGAGGGAACTGGTAGACTTAGCTTCACATGCAAGAGGTTTCTCAATTATTGGGAGAAAATGCACATTTTTGGCTGGGAGCTAGGTTAGCTACTCAGAAGATTTGCACAATTTCTGGCAGAGGAGCTGACTACTACCCATATTTGCGCAAATTCTGGGTTGAGCAGCCCAGTTAGGAAGGATTGCACAATTTTCTAGGTGAAGCTTTCTTAGAAGAATTGTGCAATTCTGGGGCCCAGCAGGTTGCTAGTCATGATTGTGCAATTTCTAGAGGGAAGGCTAGTTTCCCTCCATATTTGTGCAAATTCCTGAAGGATCTTCTCAACTTACTACTGGACCAAGTCCAGATGAACAGCCTGTGAAGGGAATGCATCAAGGTTTGATCGATAGGTTGTCTTTCTACAAGAAAATCACTAGAGCTTGTGTACGTGACGAAGCAAGACATGTTGCTATGAAGGTTGGTAGGGAGGCTCCAAAACGAAGCTAACGAAAAATTTTGGAGGGTGGTTGTAGCCACTACAACACTTGGCAACACACTGGTAGAACTCCAGCTCTCTAAATGGAGCTTGTTCGTGAAAAACAAATCTAACACCTCTGGAAGTATTGTTCAGTTCTCAATTCACCTTTGTTTCCACACTTGCTTGATTGTAAGATGTAGCATTTTCCACGCTCTTGGTCGATTGACACACATTCCAAGCCAAGTCAACACAGTTGTTTTGATTGGGGTTGAGGGGTATATTGGTGCACAAGAAGTATAGTCGTCAGAGTCTTAGTTTCATCTTTGGTGTTGCTTCGCCACCAGCAAGCCTGGACAATACCATGGTGGAGTCACATAGGAACACAAGCATGGATCCGTTGCCAGCGAGCCTAGTCAGTACCCTGGCAGAGTTACTTATATCACCTCTCTATGTAAGAAGTTTTTCTCTTCTTTCGCCTTATTCATTTTTCATTTTTTCAAACCTTTTTCACTTTTTCATTTTTTCATTTTTCATCTTCATAGTTGTGCATAGCACTTATTCATTTCAGAGGCGCAAGAGGGATCCTGACTTATTGAGAGCAAAAGAGGTTGTTCCTACAGAGAAGTAGTTTATTATACCTCTGACGTCCCTGTTAAGGTTTTCCCCCTCACCTTACTCTACTTGACTGAGCTAACAAGGATTAACCCAAAAACAACCAACTAGAGTAGGTGATACTAGTGAGTGCGCAAGCATTGTGTTTTCACCAAGTTTCACTTCGAACAGTACGTATTTTCCATTGATGTATCATGGACTGAAGACAACAAGTTCTTACATAAGAGAGTGGACAACAGATAACCAAATGTTGATAGTTGTACAAGTCCTCTCGTACTTTACCCAGCTTGTTTCAAGAGTCATACATGGTTTCATACGAAACTAACCTACGAACAAAATAAGAAAACAAACAACAAAGCAAAGGAGAAGCAGAAGAAAAAGCGAAAGCAAAGCGAGTAAGAAAACAAGCAAGCAAGTGAACAAACCAACAAAGCAAGTAAGCAAACAAGCATGCAAGCAAAGAGACTGGAAGAAAACACTACTCCTACACCTAAGATAACAGTGCATGGGCCATCTCATGTGAAGTGATACTTCCAATGCAGCCACCAGTGCATTGGTTGACCCACGTTGGTGAAGGCATGGTTCGTGAACAATAGAACTATGTGAACCAACAAAAAAGAAAGATATAGCAATGAAGACAAATACACTCTAAGTATACAAGCAGCCACAGAAGAGAGATGAGTGAAAGTGCATGACATGCACTCTGTGGAGTTGCCATGGTGTTGTGCTACACTGCATGTAGATGTTGAGTGTGTGCATTCTCTTGACTGTGACATGTAAGAAAACGCAAGAAAGGTAGACCAATTATGTTGTGCATGTGTGCTTGCTATGTAAGATTCCTCCAACGGATGAGTGATGGGATCACGTAGTTCAAGTGGAGGAAGCGAAATATGGGTGTTTGGTTGATCTTCAATGCAAAGCAGAGAGTGATGAGGAGCCTTGAGCGTTTCAACAATTTCCTGACCGGAAGTGAAACCAACCTCAGGACAGTGAGGGCCCGACATAACCATCAGCTCTAGCTAAAGTGCCTCAACAGTCTGCAGGGTTTCAACTTTGTTGACAGATAGATCATTGTAGACCAATGTCTTAGATAGATTAATAATGATTGAATCAACATTGTTATTAGATGAAGAAGTAGAGAGATCACGATAGCCAAGATCAGAAAATTTAGGATGTTTGTCGGCATCCTCGTGATTTGATGAATTGGGCAGAGGAGTAGATGAGAAGCAAAGATGTTCACCCTCTGTGTTTTTAGAAATCACAGATGACATATTAGACGAATTTCCGGAGGAATATGTGTCCTCTCTGCATTGTGATGATAGACTGACATCCGACGTGTCCTATGAATGATCGTAAGTAGAAACATCCGAAAATGGGTTTTCATAGGGGAAATCAGCAGTGGCAGAATCACAAGGGATGTCAAGATGAAGCGGATGAGGCGTGGCTGGAAGGGAGTCATCCTTCACCGTGGGTTCTTATTTAGATTCCCACACACACTCATCATGAATGATGGCGCAAGTTGGCTACATAGAACCAACTCCGTCGACAACTTTGTCCTCGTCCACAACAGGTGAGGAGTCCAGAATGGAAGAACACAAGACAATACAATCTGGAGGATCAACAGAATGCGAGGACGGAGGTTGAGGGAACAAATCCACATGACAACCAACAAGCTTGCAAGCCAAATTTGCGCAGATATCAAGAGCAGGTGGGGTGGTAGGATGTGATAGTTCAATAGAGGTATGTGCATGATCTCCCACTTCACGCTGTGGTGGTGGAGTTGTTTGATGAGGTGAAGGCAGACATTAACTTGTGACAACGACTGTGCCTACTCATGATTGCGCAGTTCCATCACCGAACTATGAGCAGGATTCAAGTAATTTCAAGAATTGCATATTTTCATATATGTAAAGAAGATACTCAAATATCCCATCGAGAAATTCCCAATCAGTATCATCTTCGGGGAATCGGTATGCAAGATTACAAAAGTGTGTGAAAAACTATTCAATGGATTAATCAAGTGCTTTTCATAATTTCATAATTCCTTTGTTGAGTGCTTTACGATCAAAGTGATTGAAAGCATGATCTATCTCTGCGACTAGATGGGCAAGAGAATGAATAGATTTTTCAGGCAGCGTGGCACACCAGTGCATTGGGTGCCCCTGAAGCATGTAGATGAACAATGTGTAGCTCATGTATTCTTCAAAGAATCCATGTCTTTTGCATGAGCCTACAATGTCAACCACGTGTCTAACCAAGGCTACATGGCCTCCACCATCATATGTTTTATGTGAAAAGTTAGCTGAGAGCTCTTCTGAGATAGTGAAATATTTTCCATAAGACATGCATTCCGGAAGAGAAACTCAGTAGTTAGTCATGATAGATGTGTAGAGATTCAAAACAGATGTGAGGAGTCATCTTGTCATCTGGCCCTTCTTCTAGCACCAAAATGTTGACGGTACTGGACCCAGCAACATGTAAGGGGATATCCCCAGTAAGAAGTCCCAATTAGACCTCAGATCGTTTGGTGTAGGAGTCCCAGTAGTGGGTCATACGATAATGCCTTGACCACGATTTCGCACAAAGGCAAGTAAGATGTCTCTGTTGGTAGCAAGGGTGTGATAGCTGCAGTAAGTCAAGGAAGGTGCATGAGAGGTTCTAACACACTAAGGGTGAGGTGAGTGAGCCCCTTGGAAACCTATAATAGTACACAACTTGGAAGGGAACACATGAGAGAAGATGCATCACAAGTTGGAAAGCAAGTTAGCGAGCAATCCAAAGTGATGGTTAAACCAACAGCACATTTTAAAAAGATTCATACATACTTATATAGAATAGTCCATACATGCATGCACAAGCAAACATATACATATATCATTTAGAGTAAACCAGATAGCATAAATAAAATACAACATATGCATGAAACTTGTTGGCTTTGTTATATTAAGTGTAAGTTCTAGTCATACAATACATCCATGTCTAACCACTAGTTCTGACAGTAGAACGTTACAGCCACAACCGCCTGCTCCTCCAAAGAGATATACTAGCTCTGTGCAGTGGAGAAGGCAAGGCCCATTACAATATTGTCCAAGCTGTCTCCAAGATAGTCTTATCGGAAGCTTGGATGACCAAAAGCCTTTACAATGAGTTATGAGGTTCTATTTACAGCAAAGGGTGGGGTGACCCTTGACATTCCCCTTTGTGAAAGTTTATCTACCCTCATGACTCTTCATCTACTCTACAACTGTTACATCCAACTATCGACACTTGAACTTCCACTTGGCAAGGCGTTACATTACAATGCACATGTGCCCATGTGAGACAAAATGGCTTGAGCAAGCCATGCAAGACATCATTGACACTCGATCCATTGTGGTGAGACCAACTCTTTGACATGCTTGTGATGGTGAAGGTGGTGATCTGATGCCAAGCTTGGTCATCTGTGATGGTGTGCATGCACTCCATGGTGACATTTTGCTGAAGCAAACTCTTGCCTCCATTGCATCTAGGTGCACTGGTGTGGCTCCTCCATCCAACTCGTCTACTAAGATGTGCATGGTATTCTTGGGTGCAGTCGAATTGTCAATACATTGATGCATAGTGTCCGTGTTGATCTTCTAGCGTGTGTTGATGGTCATGTGCATCAACTGTCAACTACATGTTTAGCTCCAATTGGACTTGCTTCTTGTCTTTGCCTCGATGAGTGTGGTGAATGGGTGGGATTGTGTGCATGTTCACGACGACATGCATGCTGTTGAATTCCCTCACATGCGTTCAATAACACTACTCACCATGTCTGCTCCGTGCCAACTATTGGGATGGATCTAAAACTTGTATGGGCGCAGTTTCATCCGTGAGTGCATGTTGCGCCTCCTATTGTTCCTATTCCTACTGCAACTCATTTGCTTGTCTGTGTAGCTCATGTTCTTCCTCGAGTTGCTACTTTAGCACATGCAACTTGTTCTTTGTTCCATTCTCTGTCTTCATGCGATCTTCATGTCACGTCATCACCTCATAACCTAATTCTCTAAAGTTGTTTTCACCACAACTGGATCTGCTTGAGCTTGCAACTTTGTTCCGCCTCTGTGTTGTCAACAACCTTCCTCTTGCATGCATTGCATCTGGTATGCTGCCTTCAGCTGCTATTCATGATGCTACTCATTGTGATGTTACTGCCATCACATTTTGATGTCCTTGTCTACAAACAACTTGATGTCTTCGTGGGTAGGCAAGTCCATAGACACTTGATCGACTGCATCCCCAAATGTGCTCTAAACGGTGTCTTGACTCTACTCTCTTGGAAACCATTGTACATGTACTACTGAGAGGCATATGAACACCTGTGATACCTGGAGACATGAAAACACTCATCGCAAGCAATCCGTTAGTTGAAAATCAAAATGAACTTGAGAATTGACTTGCAACATACCTGTGTGACTGATCTTGAAGGTTGTGCAATTTCCACCGAGAGGTCAGGAGACTGACTGCAATGACTATGCAAGGCATAATATGGGCTGCTAGGAGGCTAACTGACTGTTGGAATTGTACAATGCACAGTCTAATCTAGCTGCTCACTACTGGAATTGCGCAATGCATGTAGAAATTCCCACTATAGATCACCTGATAATGAAATATACTAAAGAAAAATACAAGATCTACTTCTACAACAAACTTGCGGAAGCTTAATCGAATATGAGCAAGATCAAATAGAACACATATAACAGATGAAGATAAATCAATCACACATGAAACTCAGAAGATTAACCCGAGGAAAGCCTCAGTATAAAACCCCAATCTCTGTATTATCATACAAGTGGAAATATGTACGGATTACACAAAGCTTTAGCTCACAAGCTATCCAACTCTCAGTACAATCCCTTTGCTGCTCATAGATAGCCAAAGGCTTCTCACAAACCTTCTCCTCTGCCCTCCAAGCCTCTTATTTCCTTGTGCAGTTTCTCCTGGGTCCTCAAGCTACCACCTATGTGTAATAATCCCTCACACACTGCTCTGACCTCTGAAATAACTGCACAAAACTGAAGGAGATAATTCCTTCTGCATGGATGAGTTTACTATGTAGGAAAAATCCTCCAACTAATAGTGCATTGTCCCTTCCTTTGATCTCAACTGGGTCTCTGACTTAACTGACATGCATGAGTTAATTATGAGAGAATATTCAGTTATCTGAAGTGCAGTAGTTACATGCATGCATGCATTAACTAACTCAACTCACAATTAATTCAACAAACTGTTTGAACTAATCTAACTGGACTTGACTCAGTTAACTGCGCCAACTAATTACAACTCATCCTTATCTCTTTAACTGATGGATAAATTCCTCAATCAATGGAGAAACTATAGCATGTCCACACATAGACTTCATGTTTGATTTTCTACAACTAATTAACTCAAGATGAATTAATTAATTATTTTACAAACAGTTGCTAAGATCAAATTCGAATTTTACTTCTCAATTTTTGTTCAAGGACTAACTAAAATTGGAATCCATCCCGAAATGTTATTTATAGCAATGTTATTTTTAGCACTTCCATTTTTCATTCCTTGTTGTTATGTCCAACACTGGTACCTGAAATGCTATTTATAACAATGTTATTTTTATCATTTCTATTTTTAGCATTTCATGTTTCTATTTCTAACAATGCTCAATCTCAGCTAGCAATGGTTGCAGGCTGAGTGACTGCATTGCGCAATTTTCTGTGTCAGCAGTCACTGTCCCACAGAATTGCGCAATGTAAGACTGGAGGACAGTCACTGGGCAGAAATGCTTATTTCCTAAGCTGAAGAGAGAGCCTTCCCTCTCAGGATTGCATAATGTTGTCTTGGTGAGGCAGAGTCCAAGCCAAGGCTGCCCAGTCGCCGACAGGCAACTGAAAGCGAATGTGAATGCGAATGCATGGCGTTACTGAGTGTAAACATAAGTGAATGATTGTACATGCAAATGGTGAATGGCAGATTCATAAAATGGAACAACATGCATGTGGGTGAGGCGAGTCGTTGAATCGACGACCGTTCGTAAAAAATAGTTTCATGCATGCAATAGCAGTAAGATGTTAATGAAAACTAAAAGGTGCTTGTATAATATAGTATGTATCAAATGACAGTGAGCGCTCACTAAAATCAAGCAGAGAGCATTCATACGAAACGAAACACAAAAAGTGCCAGAAATGCAACACAAGACATGGAAAGTGGGCTTACCCAAAAACAACTGAGTTGAATGTGCCGACAGCTCCTAGATGTGATGTGGGATGTCAAAGCTACAAGGTTGATGTGAGGAATGAGCTCTGCAGCGTCTGGTTGATGAGTTTTGATAAAATCGAGGTTGTGACATGCATGCCACAAATCTAGGGAAAGCAACACTTGGTGAGAGGTTTCTGAAATGATCCTTGCATGTAACCTCCAACTGCCAAAAATAGGTCCTTGATGTAGAATTTTCTCTACAAATCAGCTAGCTCACTGATATCATGTAGAAATTTCACTTGTAGATCCAACTAATATATGCAATGTACTAAAGCATAATACTAGATCTACATCTACCATAAACTTAGCGGAAGCTTAATCAAACATGAGCAACATCAAGCATGAACACATATAACTGATAAGAAGGAATCAATCACACATAACATAGAATATATCACTGGGGAAAGGACCAGCATAAAACCCCAACTCTGTATTATCAATCAAGTGGAGATCCTCAACAACATACAAAAAGAATCAGCTCAAAAGTTATTCTGCTCTCTCTGTAATCAGAAGATGAAGATCATAGACTACCTAGGCCTCAATATATAGGCCACAAGTCCTCCAATCTCCTATATTATGTATTTCTCTTGGAAATAGATCCTTCTCCATGCAGGAATACTTACTAGAAATATCCAAGCATCTGATAGTACATTTTCCCTCATCTGATCTCAACTGGGTCTCTGTTTGAACTGACATGCATCAGTTATCCATGAGGGAATGCTCAGTTATTTGAAATAATAGTTGTCACATGCATGCAAGCATTAACAAACTATATTTCATTATTTTAACAACTTGTTAAAATAATCTAACTGGACTTGACTAAGTAAAACTAAGTCAACTGATTCTCTCATTATAGAACTGAACCTTATCTCCTTTAATCAAGGGATAAATTCCTAAATCAAGAGAGAAAATAATTGCATGATCTCACAAAGACTTCTAGTTTAATTTTCCATAACTAATTAACTCATGGAGATTAATTAATTAATATTTTAAACTGCTATTAAGACCAAATTCGTTTTTACTTCCTATAGTTAGACCAGGGACTGCTAAAAATAGGAAGGGACCCAGAAATGCTATTTTTAGAAGATTCTATTTTTAGCAGTTTTACCTCTCACCCAAGGTCGCCAAAATGCTCATTGGCCAAACTGCTATTTTTAGAAGTGTTATTTTTAGGAGTTCTATTTTTAGCACTTTCTAAATTTAGCATTTCTTGTTGCACACTTTTCAACACTCCCTCTCAACAAGAAATTATTCCTCGTGAACCCGATCCTATAACTCTAGAATGTTCTGCATGCAACACATCCACCAATTCCACTTGCTCCAACAACTCTTGGAACAAAAATCACTCCCAACTGACCACTCTGTTGGGCTACAAACATACTCTGATGCTGAAGCTCTACCTGCTGCTGACAAGTGCTCCCTCTCTGACATCTGTGCTACTGCAACATCTCCATGCATCTCACACCATTGCACACCTCTCTGTGCCACCTAGCACTGTGAAACACACTTGTGCCTCTCGCATTGCTGCAGCCTGCATGTTATGCACTGTCCTGGGATTCCCTACACTGTAGCTCTCTCTGTCGCTCCATCCACATCTGTCTCTACTCAATCAGTCAATTCCTGCTACTCCACATCGAGGCTCCCGTAGCAAGGTCTCATCCAAGAGGTTGGGTACCTCAAGGATCCTACCCCTCCTCCTTGGGATGATCAATCCACATCACCCCACCTCCTACCTGGAGGTATGGCTGCATGTGATCCCTCTACCCACCTGGCTCGAAGTTTCCCGCTACTGGAGGTATCTGCATGAGTGGATTTCTCTACTCAATCTCCTCTCAGCTTCCCCTATTGTGGCTACTCCACAACCTCCTGAAGCTGCTACACCAATCGTGGCTCCTCCACAATCGTCTGAGACTTTTTCTGGCACTGCATGTTGAGAGGTAATATGCCCTCCCTCTCAACCACCAAGTCTCCATCAGTTGCCTTGCTACTCAAGGCTTTGCATGCATCTTGAACCTCAAGAGCATACAGGTTCTTGACCCGTGAACCAATCTACTTCACCTGTCTAGTGATGATGTGTCTAAGGAAAACCTTTCCCTTACTGAAGACTACATCATAGCCTCTGTCTTCCAGCATCGTGATTGACACCAAGTTTCTCTTCAGCCCTGGTACATACTTGACATCGGTCAAGGTAAGGCGAGCTCCATGCTCCCTCTGAAAAATAACCGTGCCTACACTTGAGACATTATACTTTTCATCATTACCCATTGCTATAAGTATCTGGAGATCTTTCTCCTCCAAAGTATTGAACAAACTCTTGTCACCAGTCATGTGGAAAGAAGAACCACTGTCAAGAAACCAACCACTTCCCACCATGGATGAAACCATGCATGTGAAGAGTGTGAAATCCAACTCAAATTGTGAAGCAAGTGCCTCACCTTTAGATCCTTCCCCGGATCCCTTCTTGGATTTCCTCTGTGAACAATTTGCAGCATAATGGCCCACCTCGTGACAACGAAAGCATTGCACTTTCAATTTTTCAACCTTCTTCCCACCATTGGAAGAACTGGATTCGGAAAGAGAAACATTCTCCTTCCCCTTCTTTGCCTTACTCGCTAAGGAATAGTTCTCCTCATCCTCCATGGATGAAGAACCGTCTCTGGTGCTCCGTTTGATCTCCTCCTGCATCAAATCCGGCCATAGTCGTTCCCAATCTGGCAATTTCTCCCTTCCATTAACCAAGTCGTGGTAGCTATGCCAGCTCTTAGGAAGGCCAAGGAGTGCTAGACTCGCCATATCATCATTAGCTGTCACGACCCCTACACTTGCAAGTTCATCCCTGCATGTGATGAGCTTGGTCAAATACATAGAGATCGTTTCATCCTTTTCACACTTGATCTTTCAAAGTTTGTCCTTTAGTGCCAACTTCCTCTGATCACTGCTATTCTGATATAAATCTTTCAATGTTTTCCACATTGCAAATGGATTCTCCTTCCCATGGAAGCTCGAGACAATGTGATCTCACACTCCCTCCAAGAGAATTCTCCTAGCTCTAGCCACACAGTTCTTTCATTCCACCAGTTGAGTAGCATCATTAGGCTTAGAGATTTCTTGATCAATGAAGTCCTTAAGGCCGTTATCTTCCAATACTGCCTCCATGTGATCCTTCTAAGCTATATAGTTTGAGTTGCCATCAAGTGCATACTTAAGCCTCAAACCAAAGAACGCCATCGGTGAAATAGATGTGATAAGAACTTGAGATCTATATCCCGAATAATAAACTTTGAATTCCTTCTTATATACTGTTCCTTCTTGATCACCTGTGCTCTGATACCATGTAGAATTTTCTCCACAAATCAGCTAGCTCACTGATATCATGTAGAAATTTCACCTGCATATCCAACTGATATATGCAATGTACTAAAGCATAATACTAGATCTACATCTACCATAAACTTAGCGGAAGCTTAATCAAACATGAGCAACATCAAGCATGAACACATATAACTGATAAGAAGGAATCAATCACACATAACACAGAATATATCACTAGGGAAAGCACCAGCATAAAACCCCAACTATGTATTATCAATCAAGTGGAGATCCTCAACAACATACAAAAAGAATCAGCTCAAAAGCTATTATGCTCTCTCTGTAATCAGAAGATGAAGATCATAGACTACCTAGGCCTCAATATATAGGCCACAAGTCCTCCAATCTCCTATATTATGTATTTCTCTTGGAAATAGATCCTTCTCCATGCAAGGAATACTTACTAGAAATATCCAAGCATCTGATAGTACATTGTCCCTCATCTGATCTCAACTGGGTCTCTGTCTGAACTGACATGCATCAGTTATCCATGAGGGAATTCTCAATTATCTGAAATAATAGTTGTCACATGCATGCAAGCATTAACAAACTATATTTCATTATTTTAACAACTTGTTAAAATAATCTAACTGGACTTGACTAAGTAAAACTAAGTCAACTGATTCTCTCATTATAGAACTGAACCTTATCTCCTTTAATCAAGGGATAAATTCCTAAATCAAGAGAGAAAATAATTGCATGATCTCACAAAGACTTCTAGTTTAATTTTCCATAACTAATTAACTCATGGAGATTAATTAATTAATATTTTAAACTGTTGTTAAGAACAAATTCGTTTTTACTTCCTATAGTTAGACTAGAGACTGCTAAAAATAGGAAGGGACCCAGAAATGCTACTTTTATAAGATTTTATTTTTAATAGTTTCACCTCTCACCCAAGGTGGCCAAAATGCCCATTGGCCAAACTGCTATTTTTAGAAGTGCTATTTTTAGGAGTTCTATTTTTAGCACTTTCTAAATTTAGCATTTCTTGTTGCACACTTTTCAACACCTGAAATGAGTGATGCCTTTGCATGTTGTCTTGGGAGAAGTAGCCCATGCATGCCAGTCTATTTTGCTTGGTCCCAGAGGGAACCAGTCGAATCAGCTGCACATGCAAGAGGTTGCTCAAATGTTGGGAGAAAAGGCGCATTTTTGGCTGGGAGATGGGATGGATACTCAAAAGGTTTGTACAATTTCTAGGTAGAGCAGCTCACTGCTACCCAGATTTATGAAAATTTTGGGCTGAGCAGCCTAGCTGGGAAGGATTGCACAATTTTCTAGGTGAAGCTTGCTCAGAAGAATTGCGCAATTCTGGGGCCCAGCAGGCTGCCAGTCAGGATTGTGCAATTTCTAGAGGGAAGGTTGGTTTCCCTCCAGATTTGTGCAAATTCTTTAAGGAGCTACTCAGCTTGCTGCTGGACCAAGTTTGGATGAACAACCTGTGAAGGGAATGCATCAAGGTTTGATTGACCGGTTGTCTTTCTGCAAGAAAATCATTGGTGCTTGTGTACTTGATGAAGTAAGACACACTGCTATGAAGGTTGGTAGGGAGGCTCCAAAATGAAGCTAAGGAAAAAATTTTGAGGGTGGTTGTAGCCGCTACAACAGATTCCCATCCAACGAAAGTGCCTTGATTGCTACAATTTTGTTTGAGATTGTAGATATTGTAAAGGTTGATGATCGCTGTGAATAATGGTTTCTTTTCCCATTAAATAATGCTTCCATTTCTTCACACTTTGCACCAATGTGTAAAGCTCTTTATCATATGTAGGATAGTTAATAACAACACCATTAAAAATCTCAGAATGAAATGAAATGGGCTTGCCATCATGTAAAAGAACTGCACCCATGGTGTAGTCACTTGCATCTGTTTGTATTTCAAATGGTTGTTTCAAATCCAACAATGCTAAAACTGGGGCTGAACTGATATTTTGTTTTAAAGCATCAAATGTTTTTTGTTGTTTTCCTCCCCACTGGAAGACAACCTTCACGCTAGTCAAAGAATGTAGTGGAGTTGCTATGGAAGAGAAATTGGCAATGAAATTCCTCCAATACTGCGTTGCTCCCAGAAAACTCCTTACTTCTGTGATTGATTTGGCTATTGGCCAATTCATAATGACCAAAACTTTAGAGGGGCCAATCTTCAGCTCACCTCCTCCAACTATGTGGCCCAAACACACTAAGGAAGTTTTTCCGAATTCACATTTAGACATATTAAGAAATAACTGTTCTTTTTTCAAGATATCCAAAACTTTCCTCACATGGTTGACATTCTCTTTTCGTCATTTGTTGAATATCAAAATATCATCTAAATAGACAATTGCAAACTCATCAATAAATAATCTTAAAACATCATTCATAACTCTCATGAATGTAGTTGGAGCATTGCAAAGACCGAAAGGCATAACCAGCCACTCAAACAATCCCTGTTTGGTTTTAAAAGCAGTCTTCCAAATATCCTCTTTAACTATTCTAAGTTGATGATATCCACTTCTCAAGTCTAATTTAGTGAAATATTTTACATTCTTCAACTAATCTAGAAAATCATCTATTCTGGGCAATGGGTATCGATTCTTTATGGTAATTTTATTCAAAGCTCGATAATCTACATACATGCGCCAGGTTCCATCTTTCTTGGGTACCAAAACAATTGGTGAACCACATGGCAAATTAGAGGGATGAATTACACATTTATCTAACAATTCCTAGACTTATTTCTTAATTTCTAAACTTTCCAGAATTGACATTTGATACATACCGATATTTGGGAGTGGACAGCCTTGCTTAGCTGAATTTCGTGTCGAAATCCCCTTTTTGGTGGCAATCCCTTTGGTTCTTGAAACAGATCTCCATATTGATTGACCACATCAGCCAATTCAGTTTTCAGCTTCACGTCACAACTTGCAAATGATTCATGCTCCATGTCATTCTTTTGCTTGATCAGAAGGAGCACGAGATTCTTGCTGGAATTGACCAGTCGCTTCATTTTCCCTACGCTTACTAAATATAGATTAATATTTCTACGATTGGCTCTCACAATATACTCCACTCCATCTTTGAACAAATAATATTTTTTCTCAAATCTATGGAAAATGGCTTTCCGGTCATACAGATATAGGCTTCCCAACACAATTCCAGAACTATCCAACAGCACTACATCTAATTCGACTTCATCAACGAAATTGGCAGCAATAGAAAACCTGAAAATGCATTTCCTTGTGACTTGGAGATTTTCATCCCTAGTTATCCAACCTAACAAATACAGTTTATGATGAAGCACAGTTTCCAGATTCAACTTCTTGACCAAGTCTGTAGAAATTAAATTTTCCTGGGATCCATTATCAAACAACATACCAATCTTGGTGTGTTTGGAAATCACTCTAATATGGAACATCTCAATTATGTTTTCTTCATTTGAAGTGTTGTTGGAGTTATTGTTGTGTTGATGCTTGCCACGACTTCCTCTTTGCTTGTTCTGCCACAACTTTTCCTTTAGTGACTATGCATGCACTCTTTGTTTCATTACCTAAGTCGAAACCCAAGTCTTGTTGTACAGCAGCGTTTATCTTTTGTTTCCCTTTATTGTTAATTTTTTCAGTCTTAATTCAGGATGAAGCTTCCAACAATGTGCTTCATCATGGCCCTCTTTGGAACAATTCTTGCACATAGCTTTCTCCCCTTCTTTCTTAACAGAACCATTTTTCTTTTGCTTTCCTTTATATTTCTTTCCCTTTTCACCACTCTGGAATGGCTTTTTCTTACCTTCTTCTTGTACATTTTTCCCTCTTGCTTCAAGGTGTGTATCTTGAGCATAGACCTCATCAAGATTCATGGGATTGAACATAAGAATGGTGTGTCGAAGATACTTATGCAAGCCTCCTATGTATTTGAGCAAAGTATCTTGTGATTGTAAGTCTACTCCTAGCATAAGAGGTCTTCTCCCAAACTCCTGAGTATACACTTGCACATTTTGACCTTTTAACTGATTGAAATTTTACCAATTCATGATGGCTTTTGGCATATGAGGTAAATGGTAGAATTGTATTTTTATAGAAGAAATTAAATCAGACCAAGTAATAGAGATCTTACCATGTTTTTGGATCTCGTCTTGAGTCCTTGCTTCCCACCAAATGTGTTGCACCCTCCATTCTCAATGAAGCCAACTAAATTTTTATGTCATCCTCTTGAAGGTTCTGAATTCTACAATACACCTCCAACTAACGAATCCATTTATCCAGCTTCTCTACATTCAGTTCACCATTATACATTGGCAACTCGAATTTAACATCAAGTTTAAGTAGAGTTGATTTTCCAGTTCCTTTTGAAGAATGATGATGACTATGAGTAAGGGTTGTATTAGTGGAAGAGTGTGAAGATGCTTGTGAAGAAGAGGATGAAGAAGATGCTGGAGAGGGTGGAGGTCTATCTCCAGTTCCATTACCTCCTCCTAAAGAGCCTTCTTCTTTGGGAGGTTTGGAACCTTCTCCTTGCAACCTGTTATTCCTCTCTTCATAGAGGACCTTCGCCATCTCCTTCGTATCAAAGAAAGCCTTTCTAAAGGTCTTCTCATCTTTTGTCAAGTTTGTAGGTTCTCCTTCATGAGACATGATCTTTGGAGTCTCAACTACAACTTGAGGCTGAACTGGTGTTGGATATTGTGGCAACCTTTCTCTTCTTCCCCTTGAGCCAACTTCAGGGCTTCCAACCAGCGTTCCTTCACCTATTTTGAGTTTTAACCTTGATAGCATAACATAAACTTGAAAACAATTAAATCCTTCTTTTCATAAGAAAATCTAGTAAGCAGAAAACCAGTGCTCTAATAACAACTTGATCTGTAATGGAGTAGATTAGTAATGTTGTGCTAATTCCCCATTCAGAATAAAATGCAAGATGCTTATCATTTTCTTATCAAGTTCTTAAAGATTCACTGTTTTTTCTTAATTAACTAATTCCTATGAGAGTTTCTTACGTAAATGTTAAAAATAATTCAACATAAAACATATGCTGAACAACAGCAAAATAATAGCAAAGAACATCAAAATACAACACACAACACAGAGATTTGATGAGGACTTCACCCCTCCTGGGCTATGTCTCCTTGGTCAAGCTTCCAATGCTTGGGCCTCTCTATTATGCTCAAATTACAACAAAAGTGTGTTTACAATGCTCTAATGCCTCTAAAACTTATCTCAATGAGTTAAGAATAATCAAAAATGGTTATCTAGCCTCTTTTTGCATTCAATTTGGATAAGAACTGAAGAAGTTATGACTTCTCCTATTTCTCCCACTATTTGTTCCACAAATTGCTCCAAAACCGACAGAAGCCCCCATTTTCGCTCGAAAATCCCCTAACTGGGTGAATATTTCATCATGCCATAGGCCATAACCTGTCAGTCATATCACAAATCGCAATCGGGAAGTGTTGTAGGCTTATGGTCTGTGAATAGAAATGGGCGATTTGTGATTCTAATATCATGGACCCGAAGGGATATTAAATCACAAATTATAGTGGCATCGCATCCGGGGACTTTATCGCATTTCGCAATTTGGCGAATAACCGGGTTTTTATACATATGCAGGAGCTGTCCATTCTGTTGTACTTCACTCCCTTCGCCGGTTGCGATTGTGATTTGTGATTGCCTTATGGCATTGCCACTCTGGTTGTTCTAGGGCCGATTTGAAACACCTTTCTGCCTGCGACTGTAATTTGTGAAATGTGGGGGCCAATGGCTACTTGCCACTTGGCACCTCCTCATTCTTTGAAGGGCTTTACCACGTCATCCATTCCTGCCATGTAGACAAGTCAAACTTTAACTTTGAATTGCTTTAAATTCTGCATACGAGCTCAAATTTGAGTGTCATTCACACTGTTGGAATCAAAATGACAAGCTCTTTGATATGAATCTAAGTTTAACATAATTCCAACACTTTGATTTTTGAGCATAAACTTGAGCACCTTATCAGGAAGTATGGCAAGGTGATGGGGAAATTTTTATCTCTCAGGGAAAGTATACCAACAAGATACTGAAAAGGTTCCACATGGAGAGCAGTAAACCCATGGAGACTCCTCTATAAGGTACCTAGAGGAAGGAGGATGCTACTTTGGGAGAAGTAGTGGAAGCTACTATTTACAGGTAGCTTGTCAGTTCACTCATGTATTTGGTGAACACATGAACACACATGTGCTATGTAGTTAACTAGTTTAGTCAAGCGATGGTTAGGTCGACCAAGTTGTATTGGAAGGTGGCCAAGCATGTGTTGAGATACCTCACAGGCACTACTCAGTATGGTTTATGGTACATACAAACATAGGGAGTGAAGCTTCAAGGCTTCACCGATGCAAATTGGGCAAGGATTCCATCCAACAGGAAGAGCACATCAGGAGGGATCTTCAGTATTGGGTCGGAATTTTTTTCTTGGTATAGCAGGAAATAGAGATCAGTTGCACTTAGTTCAGTAGAGGCAGAGTACATGGCTACTAGTCAAGTAGCTTGTGAGGTCGTCTAGATGAGGATGATACTAGTTGGTTTGTTTGGACAACAAATAGATGTAACTGTTATTTACTGTGACAATCATAGTTGTATAAAACTCTCTTGAAATCCAATTTTTCATGATCGATCCAATCATATCGATATCCATTATCATCATCTTCGAGATTGTGTGCAAAGGTAGATTATGATGTTGGACTACATTCCCATAGAGGAGTAGGATGCTAACATTTTGACAAAGGAATTGTTAAGATGTAAATCCAAGTTTCATAGAGACAAGATCGGGGTAGCTGATAATCCATTTCTTAATGAGAGGGAGTGTCAAAAATAGTAACAAGAAATTCCAATTTAATTTGTCCTTAAATTAAATTGTGAATTAAAATTGTAATTCTTTTCTCATAGCAACTTATAATAGTTAAATTGACTTAGTTAGCTTATGAAATTCGAGTTTAAAGTCTATCTAGAGTCATGTAGAGTGATCCCTAAATTTTAGGGGCCCAGAATGAGTTCTTTGGAGTTTTAATTAGATAACTCGGTCTAACTGAGTTAGAGTTAGTTAAACTAGTTCTAACTGTTGGAGGAACTAGTAGAGGTCTAGTAGTGGATTAGTGCACCAATGCAACAACGAGTACCACACCAGTTAACTAAAGATTCATGCACAAATAATTTATGCATGTCAGTTAAGAGGAAGACCCAATTGAGATTAGAGTGCAGGTACATTGTACTATCAGTTGTATAATTTTCCGAGTTGTATAAATGGTGCATGCAATCAGTTGAGGACCTAATTTTGGATTGCGCAGTTATGGAAGAAGGATTTCCCAATTAAATATGGGTTGATTCTATCAGGAATTGCGCAAGGAAGTAGGGACTTGGCGGGCAGCAAAATTGGCTAAGTGTTGGATTGAGTTGGCTTGTGAGGTAGTGAGTTAGATCATACTTGTGCAGGGATTGTTATAGTGTGAACAAGCATTGTATTTTCTTCTCATTAATGCAATATAGATAGTTGGGGTTTTGAGCAGTTGCTTTTCCCAGAGAAATATTGTGTTATTTTCTATTGATATTCTTCCTATTTCTTGTTATTTTTTTCATTGATCATTTTTGGTTTCCGCTGTAAAGAGTAGAGTAGATTCTTATCTTGTGTTTCAGTAGATCACATGAGTTGTTGAATCTATAGTAAAAATCTACACAACCCTCCCTTAGCCAAAGTAACCCTTGTTATAGACATATTTGGGCACTGCAAACCCAATCATATATGTCCATAAACCAAGGGCTTCTAAGTCCCTAAAAGTGTTGTTTCATACCCTAAAGGAGCAAGGTCAGCTGATTACATCATCTCCCAGAAGTTCTCCATGAAAAACTACTCAAAACTAGTCAAAGCAGGACCATACAGACTACCCAGTGCTAAGGATGCGATGCATCTCACCTGCCACATGTAAAAAGTGTGATGCATACTGGAAAGCCCTTCTGTAGGGTACGATGAGCGAGAGCAGACAAATGGCATAAGCAATTTGCTAGGTGGAGACCTTGAGAATCTTCTAGAAGCTGCTCATTTGACACTTGCCTCTCTGAATTCGCCCAAGGATGAGTAAGAGATAATGAAATCTCCAAGTGGAACCAAGAACTATTAGAGAGATGACACTAATCAAAATCCCAGAAGTTGACTCACCCCCCTACAAACATCTATATATGGATCCCTCATCCCAGAGATCAAGAGGCTGGAATTTTGTAATTTGCAAGGAAGTGCTGTTGGTTTATCTTTGAAGACATTGTTGGGTGATCTTGCCTTGTATGAGGTGAAGAGGGCTTTCATGCTGGGAGGATGGCGTTGGGTCAGACCAAGTGGTTGTAATCCTCTCTTCTACTACTTCTATCAATAAAGGTATTTGAGTTTTCCTCCATATTCTTGTATATCTTTGAATATTGTGTTGATATATCCATTTGTATGGTCAATATATATCTGATCCTATGTTGTTTACGGTGATAGATCTCTATGCTTTGATGGTATTATGCTGCTTTGACTCTACAGGTGCTCTTTGAAGCGGGACAAGTAAGGAAGGAGTGGCGAGATTCTGTCAAAGGAGAAAGGAAACAAGCAAGGAGCCAAGCGGAAGACTGAGGTTGGTACTCTCTGCTTCTTTCTTATCTATCTCTCGTAAAGGAAAACACAAGTGACTTTAGTTTGTTTGCTTCTAAGATAGCTACCCGTCTTAGTGGGACTAGCAGTTCTGAATAGACACTAGTTTTCTCGATAACAACCCTTCCCTACATTCAAGGAGTTACCGATCATTTATCCAAAATCCTTTCTAAAAGGAACATTGAAACCTTCTTCAAGCCCGAGAAAACCCTTAGCTAACTCTTCAGATTGGCCAAGGATAAAAATGACCCTATGTTAGGTCTGGAGTCTATGAGATCCCCTGCTCTTGTGGAATGCCTTACATAGGACAAACTGGTAGATCCTTCAAAGCTCAGTTGAGAGAACATATGGCTGACACCTTCCACAACCGCACTGCAAAATTTCCATTGCTGGGCACTCCCATAATACCAAGCATCTTATTTTTTTTGACAAAACCAAAATCTTAGCTTCTTCCTCCTTCCATTCCAACCGGGTCATTAGGGAAGCTCTAGAAATTGAAAAGCATTATAACAACTTTAATCGAGATGATGGTTACCAATTAAGCCATTCCTGGAAACCCACTATCCATTTCTTATCATCTAAACCTTGTCCCTATAATTTAAATTCTGACTCTTCTTAATCCCTTCTTCCCTCTGCCCTCTTTTATTCCTTCTTGTTCCTATCCATTTCTCGCTTCTCGACCCTCCCTTTCTTTTATATCTTTTAATTTTCTCTTCAGTTGTATAAATCCTCTGCCCCCTCCCCTTCCTTATAATTTTCTTCTTATGATTTTATTTACTTCTTTCTATTTCTCTTTTCATCATCATTTTTATTCCACATTGTAATATTCAATCAATTTTTGTACAATTTGCTAATTCATTCTCCTTTTTAAACTAACTTTGATTTAAATCAAACTCATTTCATTCTAATTAAATTAATATAATTAATAACATAAATTGTAATTCGTGTAATAATATTAATTAATTTTTACAAATAATAGACAAATTCTTAACTAATTCAAATGTATGACTTTTTGACTATCGAACCTTTTCATATCAATCTAACCAGTAGTAGTTTAAAATTGATTTTAAATATTTTAATTTTAATTCATTTTTAATTTATTTCTATATCTTTTCATTCTAATAATATTAATATAACTAATAAAATAATTGGTAATTCCAATAACAATATTAATTAACCAATTCAAATATTTGACTTTTTTATTACTAACCTATTTTTAAATAATTTAATTGCAATTCATTTCTAAATATTTTGAATTTATTTCTATATCTTTTAATTTTTAATAAATTATATTTCATTTATCTTTCTATAGCCTTAGTCAAAATTTATTTTTTATGCAATGTTCTCTTTATTCTCACTTTCTCTAATAGTTATTTTCCTCTATTCTCTATATATCTTGGTCAAGAACTCTTCCCATCATCAGTTAAGCTTCATGTCCCTTAATATGGGTGAAGTGTTCACTTGAGACGTTGGGCACATCATCAAACAAAATACAAAATTTACCAAAATCTTTGAACAATATTAACATTGTAAACATTTAACATATTATCTTGATAAGTGCATGTTAATTTTTTTCTTTTGCATTTATAATATATGAATAATATTGATTAATCATGAGCCTTTCATGAAGCATTGCAGTCATATGCAATAATAGACTCATTTTTATGGAAGTGTGAATCTAAACTACACTTTGTATGTCTTTGAACACCACTAAACAAATTCTCATAACCTTCATAAGGATTGCAAGAAGAAACTTGTGAGGTGCTAAAAGGTAGGGATAATAATTTAAGATTCAAGAAACCATTATGTTATGGTGATGGATGTCATGAATATTTAATTTGTTGTTATATGTTTAACAAAGAATGTCTAAGTCTCAACATGCACATTGGAAGGAGGAATACTCTTTCTCCTTCTACATCTTAACATCTTTTATCTCTTTTAACTCCTACAAGTATATTGAGCTTCAATCAAATGAATGTTTCTAGGTTTTGGAGCACCTATATGTGACAACCCTTTTCTCTAATTTCTCTAGTAAATATTGTCATGAATTGTAAATCATGTAAATAATATGGAAATGTAACAATTTTCTTTGGTTAAGCACATCCTTAGTTTTTGTGGGTTACCTTCAACCATTACAATTCATAGACGGTTCACAATGTGCATGTATTCAAGTGGTTTTTTATTTGCAATGAACAATTAATCACACCATGTGATTTTTCTTTAGTTGTTGTTGCATATCAATTTTTAAATACATGGTATTTCTTTCACTGCTTATTTTATTTTCGTTCTTTTATTTCATTCTCAATTTTTTTCTTTTCATGAAGCATATTTCCTAACGCATACAATATGTAGTAGGTAATATGAGAATCCAGACAAAGAATTACCCATATTTGCATGAATTCATTGAATTGGATAATCTTCTTGTTCTCTCAATCTCGGTCGTATTTTCCTCATCTTTTCTCTAGATTTTTCTATCACTTCCTCTGTGTTTGGAACTTGCTCTCCTTTTTTAGATGAATTCTCCAATTTCCCATGTTTGTTGTCAATCTTTGTGTAATTTCCATGTTGTGTTATTTTTCCATGAACGAACATTCTATGTTATTTTTCCATGAATGAATGTTTGGTTATATTTTATTTTTATTTTTTTTGGGTGGCAGGAAGATCTTGATCGAGAAATAGCTTGATCGAGCTCCTAGGTTCGTAACATTCCTAATCAATACCATGAATGTTTGGTTGTCCGGGTTGGTGGGGTGTTATGCTTCAAAGGGCTCGATTAAGCTATTTCTTGTTGAAGAATCAAGGGAAGTTATGTATAATAGCATTCTTCTAAACTTGGTAACAATTTGTGAAACACTTTTACAAGTTATCTTAGCTTGATATTCTTCTTATTATTAGTGTGTGTGTGTTTACTTGATCAAACTACTACCAAAACATAAGAAACAAGGACACAAGATATTGGCTCTCTGCCAGGGCCAAAACCTCTCTCTTTTAGAGAGGAAAAACCCTCTGTAAATTTCTCTTATTGAAGCTTCTTATTGATCAATGCCAAACCGTATACCCTTGACTATAATATCCTCCAAGCACAAGTCAAGTCCTTCCCCATTCCTGCACTTTGTTCCCCAACACTTAGTCCTCCTTCTTCCGACACATTGTTTTCCTTCTTCCATCACTTTTCTCTTCTTACAATTGTTGGTAGTCCTTGTTGTAATTCCCCTAGAAGAGACACTTATCCTTGGTCTCTAGTGAAGTCCTTCACTAATGATGATTTCTTCCTTCTTCTTGAAAAATTGAGCTCCTTTCTCAATGTGTAAGTACAGACTTGATATGGCAGTTCTACAGCCCTAAATTCTCGCATGTGTGGGAAGTTTAGTAGTGTATTTGGTTCCTTTCTCCTTCGTATGAGAGAGTCCCTTCTTCGCTCTAGTGGGAGGCCTTGTAGGCCTAAGTTATAAACCCAAACCAAGATGAATATATGATTGTGATTTTGTTGCTGATATAACTGCAGACTGCCCTCCTTTTCCTCGCACATGTGGCTGTGCTTTGCCCTAGAAACAATCCCAAAAATTCGTTTTTCTTCCTTCTTTCTTCGCTGCATTTAGAGACCCCTTAAACTTCGTCCTTCTTTACTTTTTCCTTGACTTCTCTTTCTTATGATTTCAGAGGTGAGTGTCTTTCATTATGAGGGAGTGGACAGCCTCTATATATAGAGGATTGTTCCTCCTTTAGGCCGACTTGGTGTTTCTTCATCATTTTTGCTGGTAGGAGGATGGCTTTGCATGGAGAGGACTCGACTTTTCTTGGAGATATTTCCTTTGACTCTTATACAAGTTTATACATAGTGTAACATGCCCTTAAGGGTCTTCAATAAATACATTGACTCTTTGACTTCCTAGAAGCACTTAAATATGTGCTTGAACTACTTCAATGAGCAAGAAACTCATTGATAAATATAACAAAAATAATATTTCTTTTCTTGAATAAATACAAATATCAAAAGTACATTTATGAAGACCTGACCTAGTTACACTTTCTTCAAAACTCCCTCTTAAATAGGGAGGTATTCATAAATCATTACAAGGTGTTTAGCTGTTTTTCAATCTTGAAGAATTCACATAAAATAAACCAGATTGGCAATCCATCTGTTATAGCATCATAGTAACCAACATTGTCCATAGGAAGGCATTGACTAACAACTCTATCTCTCATTATATCAGAGCACAATGTTGATGATACCAATAACTTATAGACACCTTAGTCATTGTCTCTCAGGGTTCATACCCACCTGGTTTTTCACTAAGTATGACCTTCTATGACTATTCTTGTCTTGGGTTCCCAGCCCTCAAAGAATATATGTTCTCTTACCTACTCTTGTCTTCGATGCCCTACACATCCTCAAAGAGTATCAGATGCCAAATGATTACCCAATCCTCCTATTCTTTCTTCCCAAGTGAATACAAGAATTTTGTGTCTATCTCTTCCTCCCAATTGATGAAGATATGCCCAAGTATCCTATGACAAGGTACTTGTCCAAGTTCCTTTGTAATTGGGAACTTGTTATAACTCCCTCTTAGCTAGGGACTTGTCCATTCATCAACAAATTCTTCTTCGTGGGTCCTTCAGCTGCTTGATCTCCTTCTTTGATGTCATGAATTCTTTGTTCTAACTTCTTCTTGGTAGGTCACCGACCATCGATCACTTTCCTTCTTGGCTTGTCATGTCATTGCTTCTTTTTGGAAAGTGTCTTTCTAGATGTGCATCAGGTTCTTTCATCATCTGTCTATTCCTTTGTCATGTGTCTATGCTTTTAGAATACTTATCACATAGATTCTTAGTTTTACTTGCTTGTTTCCATGCTTCGATTTTGGTAGACCTTCATGACTTCATCCTGACTTGCTTCAACATTAGATAGTGATTTGTTGGATGGCCTCTTCATCATGACATATTTGTAGAGTTGAATCAGCTATATGCACCTTAATATCTCCAAAGCCTTCATAGGTGTCAAGGGTCCTTTGTTATTTTTCTTCCTTTGTCAGAGTTGTCATGCCTTCTTTCGGGAGATGTGTTTAATGGATATTTTCAGATAGTGATTCCTTATGACCATGGTGTTCTTCACATGCTTGATCTCTTTCTTAATTTTCTTCTTCTTGAGTTATTTAGATAAAAACCTTATACTTCCCCATGAGAGCACTTTCTTTTTCTCCTGCTTACTTGAACTAGTCATTGTTTCTTCTTCACATGTCTTTTAGTTAGAAATATTGTACTCCTTAGGAGAGTATTTTCTTCTTCACTTGCTTCATGGAGTAGTCAATAACCTTATGCTCCTTATATGAGCACTTCTCTTGTTGACTTGTACATGCTCTTGAGCATGTCTTCAGTGAAAGAGATCTTTTTGTACTTGATCATGTCTTAGATCTATTCCCATGACTTTAATAATATATAAGATGATATGACTTTACCTTTTAGTGCATACATACCTCATCTTGATTCTACTTTGATAATCCCAGATTCATTTGATGGTCCTTCTTGATTGATGTAGCCCTTCTTTGCTTCATCCATTCTTGCCTACACATCATTCTTCCTTGTATTCCATGAATGGAATTCTTGTTGACACATTTTCTCTAATTTATGAACCTTCATTTGAAGATTCTTGTAATAGGATCTTATAGATCCTCATCCTCCAAATGTCTCTTTCTTTTGATGATGGCGGCCTTCTAGGACTTACAATCATTATCACTTATTCTTTTATCATGGATGAGGTCTTATAATAGTGTTGTAGCGGCTACAACCACCCTCCAAAATTTTGCCTTAGCTTCATTTTGGACCCTCCCTACCAACTTTTCACAGCACCTTGTCTTGCTTCATCAAGTACACAAGCTTCATTGTTTTTCTTCCATAAAGGCAGCATGTCGATCACTCTTGATGCATTCCTCTCACAGGTTGTTCATCTGGACTTGGTCCAGCTGCAGGCTGAGCATCTCCCCCAAAAATTGCGCATTTCTGGAGGGAAACCAGCTTTCCCTCCAAAAATTGTGCAATCCTGTTTGGTAGCCTGATGGGCTCCAGAATTGCGCAATTCTGCCAGTCAACACTCACAGTGAAAATTGTGCAATTTTCCCCAGCATCGCTACTCAGCCCAGAATTTGCAAAAATCTGGGTAGCAGTCAGTTGCTCTACCCAGAAATTGCACAAATCACCTGGGCAGCCAGCCCAACTCCCAGCCAAAAATGCGCATTTCCTTCCAGCAGTTGAGCAGCCTCTTGCATGTGCAACCAAGTTGACCGTTCCCTTTGGGACTAAGCAAAACAAACTTGCATGCATGAGTTGCTTCTCCCAAGGTAGCATGAAAAGGCATCCCTTGTTTCAGGGATCTATTTTTGGCAATTGGAGGTTACATGCAAGAATCATTTCAGAAACCTCCCACCAAGTGTCGCATTCCCTAGATTTGTGGCATGCGCATCATAACCTAGATTTTATCAAAACTCATCAACCAAACGTTGCAGATCTCATTCCTCACATCGACCTTACATCTCTGACATCCCACATCACATCTAGGAGTTGTCAGCACATTAAACTCAACTATTTTGGGGTAAGCTCGCTTTCCATGTCTTATGTTGCATTTCTGGCACTTTTTGTGTTTCGCTTCATATGAGCATTGTCTGCTTGATTTCAGTGAACGATTGTTGTTGCTTTGATGCATACTAGCTTGTACTAGCACCGTTTTAGTTTTCATTAACATCTCACTATTGTCGCATGCATGAAACTGTTTTTCACAAACAATCGCCAATTCGGCGACTCGCCTCACTCACGTGCATGTTGTTCCATTTTCTGAATCTGTCATTCATTGTTTGCATGCATGATCATTCACTTATGTTTACACTCAACATCGCCATGCATTCACATTCACTTTTGCTTTCAGTTGCCCATCGGTGCGTCTAGCCAACCTTGGCCCAGACTCTGCCTCACTAGACAACATTGTGCAATCCTGAGAGGGAATGCTCTATCTTCCTCTCCAGAAATGCACATTTCTACCCAGGCACTGTCCTTCAGGACTGTTTTCTGCATTTTTGAGGGACAGTGACTACTGGCCCAAAAAATTGCACAATGCAGCCACTGAGCCTTCAGCCATTGCCAACTGAGATTGCGCATTTCGCAATTCCAACAGTCAACAGCCAGACTAGACTATGCATTGCACTTTTCATCAGCCAGTTAGCCTTCCAGTAGCCCAGACTATGCCTTGCGTAGTCTTGGTAGTCAGTCTCTTGACCTCCCAGTGGAAATTTCACGACCTTCATGATCAGTCACCCAGGTATGTTGCAAGTCAGTTCTCAAGTTCATTTTGGTTTTTGACTGACATATTACTTGCCATGAATGTTTCCATGTCTCCAGGTATCATAGGTGTTCATATGCCTCTCAGCAGTACAGGTATAATGGTTTCTAGGAGAGTAGAGATGAAGACACCGTTCAGAGCAAACTTGGGGATGTAATCAATCAAGTGTCTATGGACTTGCTTACTCACGAAGACATCAAGTTGTTCGTAGACAAGGACATCAAGATATGACAACAGTAGCATCACAACGAGCAGCATCATGAAGAGTAGATGAAGGCAGCATATCGAATGCAATGAATGCAAGAGGAGGGTTGATGACAACACGGAGGTGGAACAAGGTTGCAAGCTCAAGAAGATCCACTGGTGATGAAAGAAACTTTGGAGACTCAGGCCATGAGGTGACAGCACAACATGAAGATCGCGTGAAGACAGAGAATGGAACAAAGAAGGAGTTGCATGTGCCAAAGTAGCAACTCAAGGAAGAAAATGAGTTGCACATTCAAGCGAATGAGTGCAACAGGAACAGGAATAGCAGCGGGCGCAACATGTACTCACGAATGAAACTACACCCGTATAAGTTATAGATCCACCCCAGCAGTTGGCAGGGAGAAGCCATGGTGAGCATTGTTGTTGATCACATGCAAGGGATTCAACAACATGCATGTCATTGTGCGCATGCATGCCATTCAACCCATTCAGCACACTCACCAAGGCAAAGACAAGAAGAAAGTCCAACTAGAGCTGAACATGTAGTTGACAGTTGATGCGCATGACCACCAGCACACACTGGAAGATCAGCATGGACACTATGCATCAGTGTGTTGCCAGTTTGGTTGCACCAAGAAGACCATGTGCATGCTAGCAGATGAGTTGGATGAAGGAGCCACACCAATGCACCCGGATGCAATGGAGGCAAGAGTTCACTTCAACAAGATGTCACCATGGGGTGCATCAACACCATCACAGACGACTAAGCTTGGCATCAGCTCACCACCTTCACCATCACAAGCATGTCAAAGAGTTAGTCTCACCTCAATGGCCCGAGTGTCAGTGATGTCTTGCATGGCTTGCTCAAGCCATTTCATCTCACATGAGCACATGTGCATTGTAATGTAACGTCATGTCAAGTGGAAGTTCAAGTGTCAATAGTTGGATATAACTATCATAGAGTAGATGAAGAGTCATTAGGGTAGATGAACTATCACAAAGGGGAATGTCAAGGATCACCCCACCCTTTGCTATAAATAGAACCTCATAACTCATTGTAAAGGCTTTTGGTCAGCCAAGCTTCGATAGGATTATCTTAGAGAAAGCTTAGATAGTTTTGTAATGAGCCTTGGCTTCTCCACTGCGTAGAGCTAGTACATCTCTTTAGAAGAGCAGGTGGTTGTGGCTATAATGTTCCACTATTGGAACTAGTGGGTTTACATGGGTGTATTGTATGACTAGAACTTACACTTCTTAATAAAACAGATCCAGCATGTTTTCATGTATATGTTGTTATTGTAGTTGGACAATTCTGGTTGTTTTCAATGTATGTTGTTTAACTTATGTATTTGTGTATGAACTATTTTGTACGCAATTGTATGAATCTTGTTGCAAATGTGTTGTTGATTTGAAAATCACTTTGGATTGCTCGCTATCTTGCTTTCCAGTCAGTGATGCGTCTTTTCTCGTCTGGTCCCTTCCAAGCCGAGTACTATTACAGGTTTCCAAGGGGCACACTCACCTCACTCCCCATGTGTTAGAACCTTTCATGCACCTTCCTTGGCTCGCTGCATTTGTCACACCCTTGCTACCAATAGAGTTATCTTACTTGCCTCTGTGTGAAATCGCGGTCAAGGCATTAGCGTACAACCCACTACTGGGAATCCTACACCAAACGGTCTGAGGTCTAATTGGGACTTTTTACTGAGGAGATCCCCTGACATGTTGTCGAGTCCAGCACCGTCAACATTTCTGGTGCTAGAAGGAGGGCCATATGACAAGATTTGTCCTCTCATCTAGTTTTGAATCTTTGCATATCTTTCATGGATTCTTGCACTCTTCTCCCTCTGCGATGTTTTTCGAATCATGAAGATGTCACCGTCACGAGGGAATTTTTTGATCACTTGTCCAATTACACGTATGATGGTGAAGGTGAACTGGCCTGGCCTGAGTACTTACATGACTTTCTTTCCATGCTTCATGAGGAAGATGGGTGTTTTGATGAACAGGCCCGCTTGTTGCTTGCATACACACTTCACAAATCTCCACTTCGATGGTTGTGCAACCTGCCAGCTGACAACATGCACTCACTTGAGCACTTCTTTGATCTCATTGAAGACACTTTCTATCATTTTGATCCAGACTATCTTGATCAAAAACTACTACAGCAACAGAAGGCTCAGTATGAATCGATTATGGATTTTTGTCACTGCTTCTGTGACTTACAGTTTCAAGCTCCGAGGAGCTAGATGAAATTTCCCTATCTTTGGGACTGATTCGAGTATTTCCCTAAGAAATCTTCTCACCCCAATAAGAAGCTTGAAACCAAGCCTCGCTCAACATTCTTCATTGATCGAGCTGTGCAATCTTAGCTGGATGCGGTCACTATCATGACTGACTATCCACCATCCCTTCATACAACATCTCCACCACTACTGAGTGATGTCGAGGATCATGCTCACACATCTGTTCATAGTTCAAATCCTCCCAACATCACTTCACTTAATTTTCACGCATATTTGGTTGTGATTCCATCGAGTTGTCATATGCATACTGTTCCATGACCTCTGTCTTCGCACTTGGTTGTTCCTCCAGATGATGGTGTTTTGTGTTCTTCCATTCTGGACTCTTCACTTGTTGTGAATGAGGAACAAGCCATTGACGGAGTTGGTGTTGCACAACCAACATGTGTTGTCATTCATGAAGAGTATGAGCGGGACCTTGAGCATCAACACTCGGTGAAGGATGACTCCCTTCCGTCCGAGCCCCCTCTGTTCTTTCCTAACATCTTTGGTGAACCTTCCATCCATGATTTTGCATGTTTGGCTTCCTCCACGGATGCACCCATTGTTGATCACTCACAGGACACACCAGATGTTGGTCCATCATTCGACAACAGAGAGGATAAGTTATTCATTGAAAATCCACTTTATCTTTCATCTATCTTTTCTGGAAACACATAGTATGAGTTTGTTCACTTTTCATCTACCCCTCTATTTGATTCATCTGATCATGAGAATGTCGATGAAATCATTGATTTTTCTGATCATGGTGGTCATGGTCCATTTACTCCCATATTTGGTCACGACTATGACTCTATCATAGTTTATCTTTTGAAGCCACTGGTTTATGATGATCTCTTTGATTATGAAGTTGAAACACTCAAGACTGTCAAGGCACTTCAACCCAAGCTGATGGTTATGTCAGACCCTCACTCCCTTGGGGTTAGTCTCACTTCCGATTAGGAAAATTTTCAATCACCTAAGGCTCCTTATCACTCATCTGAATGCATTGAAGATCCATCTCACACACAGATCATGCTTCCTCCACTCGAACTACATGATCCCATCGCTCATGCATTGGAGGAATCTTACATTGCAAGCACTCGTCCACGATGCAAGATGTCTTTGTTTCTTTCGTTTTCTTGCATGTCACAGTCAAGAGTGTGCTTATGCTTCAAAGTTGTAGGCAGTATCATATGGCACTATGATAAGTCCATGGACTGCTCATCATGCAATTGTACTCACTTATGTCCCATGGGCACTTTGAAATAAGAAGTGTGGTTGTCTTCATCATTATATATTTCTTTCTTGTTGGTTCGCACAACTGGGTTGCTCGCAGAGCGCGCCTTCACCAACATGGGTCAACCAATGCGCCAGTGGCTACATTGGAAATATCACTTCAAGTGATCAAGCCCATGCACCATTAGTTTAGGAGTAGGAGTGGTGTTTTCTTTCAGTCAGTTTGCTTGCATGCTTGTTTTCTTACTTGCTTTGTTTGTTGGTTTGTATGCTTGCTTATTTTCTAACTTGCTTTACTTTTGCTTTTTCTTCTGGTCTTTCTTTGCTTTGTTGTTTATTGGTTTGCTTGTTTCATTCGTAGATTAGTGTCGCATGAAACCATGTATGACTCTTGAAACGAGCTGGGTAAAATACAAGAGAACTTGTACAACTATCACTACTTGCTTATCTGTCATCTTGCCTCTATATGAAGATCTTGTTACTTCTAGTCCATGATACATTGAAGGAAAATACATATTGTTCGAAGTGAACCTTGGTGAAAACACAACGCTTGCGCACTAACTAGTGTCACCTACTGTAGTCGGTTGTTTTTGGTTTAACCCTTGTCAGCTCAATCAAGTAGAGTAAGGTGAGGGGGGAAACCTTAGCAGGATCCCTCTTCTGCCTCTTAAATGAGTAAGTGTTATGCGCAGTTATGAAAAAATGAAAAAAATAAAAAAGTGAAACAAATTCAAAAATGAAAAATGAACAAGGCGAAAGAAGAGAAAGGCTTCCTGTGCAGAGAGGTGATGCAAGTAACTCTGACGGGTGATTGACCAATCTCGATGGTAGCGGAGCCATGCTTGTGTTCCTATGTGACCCCTTCGGGGTACTTTCCAAGCCTATTGGCAGTGGAGCAACACCAGAGATGAAACTAAGACTCTGACGACTATAATTCTTGTGCACCATATACCCCTCAACCCAAATCGAAGCAACTATGTTGCCTTGGCTTGGAATGTGTGTCAATTGACCAAGAGGTTGGTAGATACTACATCTTACAATCAAGCTAGTGTGAAACCAAGATGAGCTGAGAACTGAACAATACTTCTGGAGGTGTTAGACTTGCTTTTCACAAACAAGCTCCATTCAAAGAGCTGGAGTTCTACTAGTGTGTGACCAAGTGTTGTACAGCTACAACCACCCTCCAAAATTTTTCCTTGGCTTCATTTTGGAGCCTCCCTACCAAATTTTCACAGCACCTTGTCTTTCTTCATCAAGTACACAAGCTTCAATTTTTTTCTTACACAAAGGCATCCAGTCGATCACAGCTTGATGCATTCCTCTCAAAGGATGTTCATCTGGACTTGGTCCAACTTCAGGCTGAGAAGCTCCCCCAAGAAATTGTGCATTTCTGGAGGGAAACTAGCCTTTCCTCCAGAAATTGCGCAATCCTGACTAGTAGCGTGTTGGGGTCCAGAATTGCACAATTCTACCAGTCAACACTCACAGTGAAAATTGCACAATTTTCCCCAGCAGGGCTGTTGAGCCTAGAATTTCTACAAATTTGGGCAGCAGTCAGCTGCTATACCTAGAAATTGTGCAAATCTCCTGGGCAGCTGACCCAAATCCCAACCAGAAATGTGCATTTCCTTCCAACAGTTGAGAAGCATCTTGCATGTGCAGCCGATTTGACCGCTTCCCTCCGGGACCCAACAAAATAGACTTGCATGCATAAGTTTCTTCTCCTAAGGCAGCATGCAAAGGCATCCCTTGTTTGAGGGATCTATTTTTTGCATTTGGAGGTCACATGAAAGGATCATTTTAGAAACCTCCCACAAAGTTTTTCTTTCCCTAGATTTGTGGCATGCGTGTCACAACCTCAATTTTATCAAAACTCATCAACCGGATGCTACAGAGCTCATTCTTCACATCGACCTTGCAGCTCTGACATCCCACATCACATCTAGGAGTTGTCGGCACATTCAGTTCAGCCGTTTTGGGGTAAGTTCACTTTCCATGTCTTATGTTGTATTTCTGGCGCTTTTTGTGTTTCGCTTCATATGAGCACTGTCTGCTTGATTTCAGTGAGTACTTGTTTTCGTTTTGATGCATACTAGCTTGTAATAGGATCATTTCAATTTTCATTAACATCTCACTACTGTCACATGCATGAAACTATTTTTCATGAACGGTCACTGATTCAGCAACTCGCCTCACTCACGTGCATGTTGTTCTGTTTTCTGAATCTTCCATTCACCATTTGCATGCATGATCATTCACTTATGCTTACACTCAGCGTCGCCATGCATTCAGATTCACTTTTTCTTTCAGTTGCCCGTCAGTGAGTTTGGCCAACCTTGGCCCAGACTCTGCCTCACCAAACAGCATTGCGCAATCCTGAGAGGGAAGGCTCTGCCTTCCTCTCTAGAAATGTGCATTTATGCCTAGGCACTATCCTTCAGGACTGTTTTGTGAATTTCTTAGGGATAATGACTGTTGGCCTAGAAAATTACACAATGCAGTCACTGAGCCTAAAGCCATTGCCAGATGAGATTGCGCATTATGAAATTCCATCAGTCAACAACCAGACTGGACTATGCATTGTACAGTTCAGTAGTCAGTCAGCCTTCTAGCAGCTCGACTGTGCCTTTCGCAGTCTTGGCAGTCAGTCTCCCGACCTCTCAACGGAAATTGCGCGACCTTCAAGATCAGTCACCCAGGTATGTTGCAAGTCAATTCTCAAGTTCATTTTGGTTTTTGACTAAGAGATTGCTTGCCGTGATTGTTTCCATGTCTCCAAGTATCGCAAGTGTTCATCTACCTCTCAGAAATATAGTTACAATGGTTTCCTAGAGAGCAAAGATGAAGACACCATTCAGAGCACACTTGGGGATGTAGTCGATCAAGTGTCTATGGATTTGCCTACCCACGAAGACATCAAGTTGTTCGTAGACAAGGACATCAAGATATGACAACAACAGCATCACAATGAGCAGCATCATGAATAGCAGTTGAAGGCAGCATACTGAATGCAAATAATGCAAGAGGAGGGTTGATGACAACATGGAGGCGAAACAAAGTTGCAAGCTCAAGCAGATCCACTGGTGATGAAAGCAACTTTTGAGACTCAGGCCATGAGGTGACGGTGCAACATGAATATCGCGCAAAGATAGAGAATGGAACAAATAAGGTGTTGCATGTACCGAAGCAGTAACTCAAGGAAGCACATGAGCTGCACAGACAAGAAAATGAGTGCAGCAGGAACAGGAACAACAACGGGCGCAACATGCACTCATGGATGAAATTGCACCCGTACAAGTTATAGATCCATCCCAACAGCTGGCACGAAGCAGACATGGTGAGCAGTGTTTGGATCGCAGGAAATGGATTCAGCAACTTGTATGTCATTATGCGCATGCATGCGATTCAACCCATTCAACACACTCACCAAGGCGAAGACAAGAAGCAAGTCCACTAGAGCTGAACATGTAGTTAACAGTTGATGTGCATGACCACCAACACACACTAGAAGATAAACACAAACACTATGCATCAGTGTCTTTCTAGTTCGATTACACCAAGAAGACCATTTGTATGCTAGAAGACAAGTTGGATGAAGGAGCCACACCAATGCAGTTAGATGCAATGGAGGTAAGAGTTTTCTTCAACGAGATGTCACCATGGGGTGCATGCACACCGTCACGGATGACTAAGCTTGGCATCAACTCACCACCTTCACCATCACAAGCATGTCAAAGAGTTGGTCTCACCTCAATGGACCGAGTGTCAGTGATGTCTTGCATGGCTTGCTCAATCCATTTTGTCTCCCATGTGCACATGTGCATTGTAATGTAACGTCACGTCAAGTGGAAGTTCAAGTGTCAATAGTTGGATGTAACAGTCATAGAGTAGATGAAGAGTCATGAGGGTAGATGAACTATCACAAAGGGGAATGTCAAGGGTCACCCCACCCTTTGCTATAAATAGAACCTCATAACTCATTGTAAAGGCTTTTGGTCAGCTAAGCTTCGATAGGATTATCTTAGAGAAATCTTGGACAATATTGTAATGAGCCTTGGCTTGTCCACTACTCAAAGCTAGTACATCACTTTGGAGGAGCAGGCGGTTGTGGTTGTAATCTTCCACTATTGGAACTAGCGGGTGTACATGGATGTCTTGTATGACTAGAACATACACTTCTTAATAAAACAGAGGCAACACGTTTTCATGCATATTTTGTTATTGTAGTTGGCCTATTCTGGTTACTGTAGCAATGTATGTTGTTTAACTTACATATTTGTGTATGAACTATTTTGTACACAATTGTATGAATCTTGTTGCAGATGTGATGTTGGTTTGAACATCACTTTGGATTGCTCGCTATCTATCTTTCCAGTCGATGATGCATCTTTGCTCGTGTGGTCCCTTCCAAGCCAAGTACTGTTACAGGTTTCCAAGGGGCACACTCACCTCACTCCCCATGTGTTAGAACCTTTCATGCACCTTCCTTGGCTCATGCAGCTGTCACACCCTTGCTACCAACAAAGTTATCTTACTTGCCTCTATGCGAAATCGTGGTCAAGGCATTACTGTACGACCCACTGTTGGGACTCCTACACCAAATGGTCTAAGGTGTAATTGGTACTTCTTACTGGGGATATCCCCTAACATGTTGGCGAGTCCAGCACCGTCAACATTTCTAGCGCTAGAAGGAGGGCCAGATGACAAGATTTGTCCTCTCATTTAGTTTTGAATCTTTCCAAATCTTTCATGGATTCTTGCACTCTTCTCCCTCCACAATGTTTTTTGAATCATGAAGATGTCACCATCACAAGGGAGTTTTTCGATCACTTGTCCACTTACACGTATGATGGTGAAGGCGAAGTGGCCTGGCCTGAGTACTTACATGACTTTCTTTCCATGCTTCATGAGGAAGATGGGTGTTCTGACAAACATGCCAGCTTGCTGCTTGCATACACACTTCACGAATCTCCACTTCGATGGTTGTGCAACCTACCGGCTGACAGTGTGCACTCACTTGAGCACTTTTGTGATCTCATTGAAGACACTTTCTATCATTTTGATCCAGACTGTCTTGACCAAAAATGACTACAGCAATGGAAGGATCCGCATGAATCGATTATGGATTTTTGGAAGCACTTCCGTGACTTGCAGTTTCAAGCTCCGAGGAGCCAGATGAAGTTTCCCTATCTTTGGGACCGATTCGAGTATTTCCTTAAGAAATCTGCTCGTCCCAAGAAGAAGCTTAAAATCAAGCCTTGGTCAACATTCTTAATTGATGGAGCTACGCAATCTCAGCTAGATGTTGTCACTATCACGACTAACTATCGACCATCCCTTCATCCAAGAGCTCCACCACTACTGAGTGATGTCGAGGATCATGCTCACATATCTATTCATATTTCACATCCTCCCAACATCACTTCACTTAATTTTCGCATAGATTTGGTTGTGATTCCATCGAGTTGTCATACGCATACTGTTCCACGACCCCCATCTTCGTACTCGGGTGTTCCTCCAGATGATGTTGTCTTGTGCTCTTCCATTCCAGACTCTTCACTTGTTGTGAACGAGGAACAACCAACATGCATTGTCATTCATGAAGAGTATGAGTGGGAGCTTGAGCATCAACACTCAACAAAGGATGACTCCCTTCCATCCGAGCCCCCTCCGTTCTTTCCTAACATCTTTGGTGAACCTGCCATCCATGATTTTGCATGTGTGTCTTCATCCACAGATGCACCCATTATTGATCACTCGCAGGACACACCGAATGTTGGTCCATCATTCGAGAACAGAGAGGATAAGTTATTCATTGAAAATCCACTTGATCTTTCATCTATCTTTTTTGGAAACACAGAGGATGAGTTTATTCACTTTTCATCTACCCCTCTGTTTGATTCATATGATCATGAGGATGCCGATGAAATCATTTATTTTTCTGATCATGGCGGTCGTGGTCCATTTACTACCATATTCGATCACGATCATGACTCTATCACAGTTGATCTCTTGAAGCCACCGGTTTATGATGATATATCTGATGATGAAGTTGAAACACCCAAGACTGTTGAGGCACTTCAGCCCAAGCTGATGGTTATGTCAGACCCTTGCTCCCTTGGGGTTAGTCTCACTTCCAATCAGGAAACTATTCAATCACATAAGGATCCTTATCACTCATCTAAATGAATTGAATATCCATCTCACACATAAATCATGCTTCCTCCATTCGAATTGCATGAACCCATCGCTCATGCATTGGAGGAATCTTACATTGCAAGCACGCGTGCATGATGCAAGATGTCTTTGTTTCTTTCGTTTGCTTGCATGTCACATTCAAGAGTGTGCTTATGCTTCAAAGTTGCACGTAGTATCACATGGCACTATGATAAGTCCACGGACTGCTCGTCATGCACTTGTACTCACTTATGTCTTGTGGGCACTTTGAAACATGAAGTGTGGCTGTCTTCATTGTTATATCTTTCTTGCTTGTTGGTTCGCACAACTGGGTTCCTCGCGGAGCAAGCCTTCACCAACATGGGTCAACCAATGCGTTGGTGGCTGCATTAGAAATATCACTTCACATCATCAGGCCCATGCACCGTTAGTTTAGGAGTAGGAGCAGTGTTTTCTTTCAGTCAGTTTTCTTGCATGCTTGTTTACTTACTTGCTTTGTTTGTTGGTTTGTCTGCTTGCTTGTTTTCTTACTTACTTTACTTTCGCTTTTGCTTCTGCTCTTGCTTTTCTTTGTTGTTTTTTGGTTCGCTTGTTTCGTTCGTAGGTTAGTTTCGCATGAAACCATGTATGACTCTTGAAACGAGCTGGGTAAAATACAAGAGGGCTTGTACAGCTATCACTACTTGGTTATCTTTCATCTTGCCTCTATATGAAGATCTTGTTAATTCTAGTCCATGATACATCGAAGGAAAATACATACTGTTCGAAGTGAACCTTGGTGAAAACACAACTCTTGCGCACTAACTAGTGTCACCTACTCTAGTCGGTTTGTTTTTAGGTTAACCCTTTTCAGCTCAGTCAAGTAGAGTGAGGTGAGGGGGGGGAATTTAATAGGCATGTCATAGGTATAATAAACTACTTCTTTACTGGAACAACCTCTTCTACTCTCAATAAGTCGGGATCCCTCTTCCGCCCCTTAAATGAATAAGTGTTATGCACAATTATGAAAAAATGAAAAAAATAAAAAAGTGAAAAAAATTCAAAAATGAAAAATGAATCAGACGAAAGAAGAGAAAGGCTTCCTACGTAGAGAGGTGATACAAGTAACTCCGCTGAGGTACTGACCAGGCTCACTGGCAGTGTAGCCATGATTGTGTTCCTATGTGACTCTGCTGGGGTACTTTCCAGGCCTGTTGGTAGCG
The DNA here is from genome assembly GCA_031772625.1 of Pinus tabuliformis. NCBI lineage: Eukaryota > Viridiplantae > Streptophyta > Pinopsida > Pinales > Pinaceae > Pinus > Pinus tabuliformis. Next base: position 255,589,133 of record CM062813.1, on the reverse strand, counting down.
GAGCAACACCAGAGATGAAACTAAGACTCTGACGACTATAATGCTTGTGCATCAATATACCCAACCCCAATCGAAACAACTTTGTTGTCTTGTCTTGGAATGTGTGTAAATCAACCAAGAGCTTGGAAGATACTACATCTTACAATCAATCTAGTGTTAAACCAAGATAAGTTGAGAATTGAACAATACTTATGGAGGTGTTAGACTTGCTTTTCACGAACAAGGCCCATTCAGAGAGCTAGAGTTCTACCACTGTGTCGCCAAGTGTTGTAGCGGCTACAACCACCCTCCAAAATTTTGCCTTAGCTTTGTTTCAGAGCCTCCCTACCAACTTTTCACAGCACATTGTCTTGCTTCATCAAGTACACAAGCTTCAGTGTTTTTCTTCCACAAAGGTAGCATGTCGATCACATCTTGATGCATTCCTCTCACAGGTTGTTCATCTGGACTTGGTCCAGCTACAGGCTGAGCAGCTCCCCCAAGATATTGCGCATTTTTCTAGGGAAAGCATCCTTCCCTCCAGAAATTGTGTAATCTTGTATGGCAGCCTATTGGGCTCCAGAATTGTGCAATTATGCCAGTCAACACTCACAGTGAAACTGCACAATTTTCCTGAGCAGGGCTACTCAACCCAAAATTTGTGCAAATATTGGCAGCAGTCAACTACTCTACCTAGAAATTGCACAAATCTATTGGGAAGCCAACCCATCTCCTAGCCAAAAGTGTGCATTTCCATCCAACAGTTGAGCAGCCTCTTGCATGTGCAGCCGAGTTGACTGATTCCCTCCTTGACCGAGCAACATGAGCTGCTTCTCCCAAGGTAGCATGCAAAGTCATGCCTTGCTTCAGGGATCTATTTTTGGCAGTTGGAGGTTACATGCAAGGATCATTTTAGAAACCTCCCACCAAGTGTCGCTTTACTTAGATTTGTGGCATGCGCGTTACAACCTCGTTTCTATGAAAACTCATCAACCGAACGCTGCAAAGCTCATTGCTCACATCGACCTTGCAGCTTTGACATCCCACATCGCATCTAGGAGTTGTCAGCACATTCAGCTCAGTTGTTTTGGGGTAAGCTCGATTTCCATGTCTTGTGTTGCATTTTTGGCACTTTTGTGTTTCGCTTCATATGAGCATTGTCTGCTTGATTTCAGTAAGCGCTTCCTATTGTTTTGATGCATACTAGCTTGTACTAGCACCGTTTCAGTTTTCATTAACATCTCACTGCTGTCGCATGCATGAAACTATTTTTCACAAATGGTCGCTGATTCAGCGACTCGCCTCACTCACATGCATGTTATTCCATTTTCTGAATCTGCCATTGATAGTTTGCATGCATGATCATTCACTTATGCTTACACTCAGCATCACCATGCATTCGCATTCACTTTTGCTTTCAGTTGCCCATAGGCGAGTCTGACCAACCTTGGCCCAGACTCTGCCTCACCAAACAACATTGCGCAATCCTGAGAGGGAAGGCTCTGTCTTCCTCTGCAGAAATGTGCATTTCTGCCTAGGCACTATCCTGCAGGACTATTTTTCACATTTCTAAGGGACAGTGATTGTTGGCCCAAAAAATTGTGCAATGCAATCACTGAGCTTGTAGCCATTGCCAGCTGTGATTGCACCTTGTACAATTCCAGCAGTCAGCAGCCATATTGGACTATGCATTGCATAGTTCAGTAGTCAACCAACCTTCTAGCAGCCCAGACTATGCCTTGCGCAGTCTTGGCAGTCAGTCTTCTAACCTCCCGGTGGAAATTATGCGACCTTCATGATCAGTCACCTGGGTATGTTGCAAATCAGTTCTCAAGTTCATTTTTGTTTTTGACTGACAAATTTCTTTCCATGAGTGTTGCCATGTCTCCAAGTATCACAGGTGTTCATCTACCTCTCAACATTATGGGTACAATGGTTTCCAGGAGAGCAGAGACGAAGGCACCGTTCAGAGCACACTTGGGGATGCAATCAATCAAGTGTTTATGGACTTGCATACCCATGAAGACATCAAGTTGTTCGTAGACAAGGACATAAAGATATGACTACAGCAACATCACAATGAGCAACATCATGAATAGCAGTTAAAGGTAGCATACCGAATGCAACAAATGCAAGAGGGGGGTTGATGACAACACAGAGGCAGAACAAAGTTGCAAGCTCAATCAAATCCATTGGTGATGAAAGCAACTTTGGAGACTCAGGCCATGAGGTGATGGCAAGACATGAAGATCTCGCGAAGGCATAAAATGGAACAAAGAAGGAGTTGCATGTGCTGAAGAAGCAACTCAAGGAAGAACATGAGCTGCACAAACAAGCGGATGAGTGTAGCAGGAACAGGAACAACAGTAGGAGAAACATGCACTCAGAGATGAAACTGTGCCCGTACAGGTTATAGATCCATCCCAGTAGTTAACACGGAGCAGACATGGTGAGCAGTGTTGTTGATCGCATGCAAGGGATTCAGCAGTATTCATGTCATTGTGCACACGCTTGCGATTCAACCCATTCAGAATACTCACCAAGGCAAAGGCAAGAAGCAATTCCAACTAGAGCTGAACATGTAGTTAACAGTTGATGCGCATGACCATTAGCACACACTGGAAGATCAGCATGGAAACTATGCATCAGTTTGTTGTCGGTTTGGTTGCACCAAGAAGACCATGTGCATGCTAGCAGATGAGTTGGATGAAGGGGCCACACCAATGCACCCGGATGCAAACGAGGCAAGAGTTCGCTTCAACAAGATGTCACCATGGGGTGCATGCACACCATCACGTACAACTAAGCTTGGAATCAGCTCACCACCTTCACCATCACAAGCATGTCAAAGAGTTGGTCTCACCTCAATGGACCGAGTGTCTGTGATGTCTGCATGGCTTGCTCAAGGCATTTCGTCTCACATGAGCACATGTGCATTGTAATGTAATGTCATGTCAAGTGGAAGTTCAAGTGTCAATAGTTGGATGTAACAGTCATAGAGTAGATGAAGAGTCATGAGGGTAGATTAATTGTCACAAAGGGGAATGTCAAGGGTCACCCCACCCTTTTTTATAAATAGAACCTCATAACTCATTGTAAAGGCTTTTGGTCGGCCAAGCTTCAATAGGATTATCTTAGAGAAAGCTTGGACAGTATTGTAACGAGCCTTGGCTTCTCCACTACGCAGAGCTGGTACATATCTTTGAAGGAGCAAGCCGTTGTGGTTGTAATGTTCCACTATTGGAACTAGTGAGTATACATGGATGTATTGTATGACTGGAACTTACACTTCTTAATAAAACAGAGCCAACACGTTTTCATGCATATGTTGTTATTGTAGTTGTACTATTCTGGTTGTTGTAGCAATGTATGTTGTTTAACTTACGCATTTGTGTATGAACTATTTTTTACGCAATTTTATGAATCTTGTTGTAGACGTGCTATTGGTTTGAGCATCACTTTGGATTGCTCTCTATCTTGCTTTCGAGCTGGTGATGCATCTTTTCTCGTGTGGTCCCTTCCAAGCCAAGTACTATTACAGGTTTCCAAGGGGCACACTCACCTCACTCCCCATGTGTTAGAACCTTTCATGCACCTTGGATCACCACAGTTGTCACACCCTTGCTACCAACAAAGTTATATTACTTGCCTCTGTGCAAAATCATGGTCAAGGCATTACCGTACGACGCACTGCTGGTACTCCTACACCAAATGGTCTAAGGTCTAATTGGAACTTCTTACCGGGGAGATCCCCTGACATGTTGGTAGGTCCAGCACCATCAACAAATAGGTATGCTCCTTCTATATGAATATCTTCAGTTATATGTACACTATGCTCCTATATTCTAGAAGATATTTCTAACCATGCATTTTGTTCTATTTTTAAATGCTTCTTCTACATGAGTATTTTTAACTCTATGTACATCATGCTTCTATATTCTAGAATATGTTTCTAGCCATGCATTTTTATTCTATTTCTACATGTTCCTATACTACTCAAAACTTTGAAATAAGACTTTAAGTAAAGAAGTATACTTAGTCATAGTAGATATCCAAAGAATCTTCCTTCTTTTGCTTCTTGTATTCTTCTTTCACCTCTTGAGTCATGTGAGCTTCTTCCCTTTTTCTTTTTTTTTTGTTGTCCTTCTTAAGTTTTGGACAATTCCTTTTGTAGTTTCCATATTCTTGGCATCCAAAGCATTGGATTTTGGACATATCTCTATTGTTTGTTCTTCGTGGACCAAATTTACCAAATTTTCCCTTTTTCTTGGCCATGGTTGCCAATGCTTGCTCCTTTGATCCCACACCCTCTTTTGCTTTGAGTCAAGTATCCTCTATCTTGCATAGAGACCATAATTCACTTATTGGGGTAGCTTCCTTCTTGGCATAAATGCTTGATGTGAAGTTGCCATAATCCTCAAGTAGAGCATTGAGTACTACGGTTATCATTTCTCTGTCATACATGACTTCTCCCAGCTCTTGAAGTTGATCCCTCATCTTAGAGATATTCATGAAATATGGAGATTTTCCTTCCTTTGATATCTTCATCTTATACAAATCATTTAAGAGAGATATCACTTCTCCAGCTGTGCTTACCGAGAATAGCTCTATTAGCTTGTCATAGATTTCTTTTGATGATTCAAGTTTGGAGACATAAGGAATGAGAGAGTCTTTGATGGATTCTATTAGAATCCTTTGAGCTCTTATTTCATCCTTATTGTACTTGTCTAAATAGTTAGTTTGTTCTATATTAGGGATATTGATATTACCTTTGATGTGTTTTAAAAGTTCATTCTCCTTGATAATTAAATCAGTCCTCTTCTTCCATGTAACGAAGTTATAGGTCCCAACCAATTTATTTAGTTTCTTGCAAAAAGACATTGATGTATAATCAGAAGGGGACATATACTTGATAGAGTTCGAGATGTAGTGGACTTGCTTTCTTCTTGAAGACTTGATGGCTTGCCTTCCTTGGATATTGATGTTCTTCAAGTTTCTTTCTTCAAATGGACTTGATTGATTGCTTGATGACTTGGCTTGTAGTGCTTTTCCTTTTGAAGATGGTGTGGCTTGATGTAGGTCCCTCCTTTATTTTCTCTTCTTGTCGTTGCCTTTATACAAAAAGCTTCTCCTTTTGCTTTGTAGTATTCTTGTAGTCCTTTCTTTTCATTGATGAGATTGAGACTTCTTGGCTTGATGCTTCAACTTTTGTAGATGTCCTTCCTTGATGAGTGTTCTTAAGATGCCCTTTTCTTGATGTGTCACCTAAGCTTTGATTCCATTTTGAAGAATCAAGGGAATTTATGTATAATAGGATTCTTCTAAACTTGAAAAAAAATTGTGAAAAACTTTTACAATTTATCATAGCATAATCTTCTTCTTATTATTAGTGTGTTTGTTTACTTCATCAAACTGCTACCAAAACATAAGAAACAAGAACACAATATATTGTCTCTTTGCCAGGGCCAAAACCTCTCTCTCTTATAGAGGAAAACCATTTCCTAACTTTCTCTTATTGAATATTATTATTGATCAATTCCAAACCCTAGATCCTTGACTAGAATATCCTCCAAGCACAAGTCAAGTCCTTCCTCCTTCCTGCACTTTGTTCCTCGACACTTAGTCCTCCTTTTTCTGGCACTTTGTTTTCCTTCTTCCGACACTTTTCTCTTCTTACAATTGTTGGTAGTCCTTATTGTACTTTCCCTAGAAGAGACACTTATCCTTGGTCTCTAGTGAAGCCCTTCACTAATGATGATTTATTCCTTCTTCTTGACCAATTGAGCTCCTTTTTCAATGTGTAGGTACAAACTTGATATGACAGTTCTGTAGCCTTAAATTCTCGCACGTGTGGGAGGTTTAGTAGTGTATTTGGTTCCTTTCTCCTTCATATGAGAGAGTCTCTTATTCACTCTAGTGGGAGGCCTTGTAGGCCTAAGTTTCAATCCCAAACCAAGATGAATATATGACTGTGATTTTTCTACTGATATAACCACATACTGCCCTCCTTTTCCTCGCACGTGTGACTATACTTTGCCCTATAAACAGTCCCAAAACTTCACTTTTCTTCCTTCTTTCTTCACTGCACTTGGAGGCCCCTTAAACTTTGTCCTTCTTTACTTTTTCCTTGACTTCTCTTGCTCGCTGATTTTAGAGGTGAGTGTTTTTCGTTATGAGGGAGTGGACAGCTTCTATATATAGAGAATCATCCCTCCTTTAGGCTAACTTGAGGCTGACTTGTTGACAATAGGTCGACTTGGCGTTTCTTCATCATGTTTACTGCTAGGAGGATGTCGTTGCACGAAGAGGACTTGAATTTGCTTGGAGATATTTCCTTTGACTCTTATACAAGTTTATACATAGTGTAACATGCCCTTAAGGGTCTTTAATAAGTACATTGACTCTTTGACTTCCTAAAAGAACTTAAATATGTGTTTGACCTACTTCAATGAGCAAGAAACTCATTCATAAATATAACAAAAATAATATTTATTTTATTGAATATACAAATATCAAAAGTACATTTATGAAGACCTAACCTAGTAACACATTCTTCAACATTTCTCGATCGAGCTATAATGTTTTGATCGAGCTATGATGGCTCGAATGAGCTATTTAAAATTTTACCTTAAGCATTTGATCGAGCTTCTTAAGTACTCGATCAAGCTATTGAGGGCTTAAAAAATAGAGTTTTAGCTCCCCTTCTGAAGATAACTCTTCATCACCATCTTGTAGCCTGGTGAACTTAAGGCAATACTTGTCCTTAGAGGGGGGAGTTGATCATGTTGGATTCATTAAGGAATCCTTTATCCAATGTCATATGAATTTGACATATATGAAATCATATGATATTTTTCATCTAATTTATTTTAAACGTTATGCTTGAAATTCTTTTGGATAGTTCAAAGGGCTTGAATTAAAAATCAATAAGATAAATTTACAAAACGAAAAAATTTCAAAAACTACTACCATCTTCATTTACTATTCCTCTTCAAAAGGGTACTCTCGGTTTTTGAATTTATTTAAATAGTAAAAAGAAAAATTATACATGATGCATGTGTCTGAAAAATGCAATTCGGATATTAATTTTCCAACATCGAAAATAATTAAAAAATTATTTTGCATTAAAAAAAAAAAATCAATTTGAAAAATTTAGTTCTAGTAGATCATACTTAGTCCTAGTACCTCTTCAAATGTGTGAAAATTTGCAAGGAAAAACATTTAATTTAATGGAAAATTGACATATTATATGACACTAATTTTTTTTGCAGAAAACACCATTAGCACAACAATATAATTCTCCACAAATTGTCTTTTTACTTTAAATCAAAATTCACGAAGATTGTATGCTTGGGATAGCTCAATTGGCAATGGTCGTGGAAATGAAGTCTCATCGAATCGGAAGTCTTGGGTTCAAACCTTGTGTTATCCCCCTGATCAAGGTGAGAAGTTGAACATGATGAAGATGTAGTCCTACCAAGCTTACAAAAAAAAATCACAAAGATTATATGAATTTTGAGGGCTTCAATTCGATAAAAGAGTAAAGTTTTGAACTTTCATCGCCACATTTAGCCCAAAAGTGTAAACCATCTTCATGGATTCACCCTCATGTGTTGTGTAATTATGAATAAGGTCCCTACCTAGGACATTATGCAAAGGAGATTTATGTGTGTACCTAGCTATTGTTATCTATGTCAAGATGAGGTGGAAAATGCAATACATTTGTTCATGAGCTACCCTTTTATCAAGCATATTTGGAACTTATGTTGCTCCACTCTAAATCATACTATTCCTTGGGAAGCGGTAGACCTGGAGGTTGCATGGTATCTTTGGTGCGCAAATCAAAGATGTCAACCATTCAAGGCCCTCCTCCTCATGGTTTGTTAGGGGGTTTGGTTGGCCAAGAACCGAGAAATTTTCTAGTATAGATTATTGAACTCATCACACATTGCAAGTAAGGTACTAGATATTTTAAGCCATTAACCACAAGAAAAAGGCTTGGCTACTACTAGGAAAATCTCACCATAAATCATTGGCTACTCCAATCCATGGGCTTTATTTGATGGTGCCTCCGTAAATAATAGACAGATCTGTTGTGGTGGTTTTGTTTGATCTCTCTATTAAAGCCATTGTTTTAAGGATAAAATGGGTTTGAGACCGTGGACAAATAACCAAGAGAAACATTTCACTTGCAAAAACATGCTTTTGTTTTCCAAAGTGAAGGGTTGCAGTCTCACTCACATTTTTGGGGACTCTTTTTTATCCATAATCTGGCTTAGCAATATTATCGCATGCATGAACATTTTATTACTCCCTATTCTTGAGAAGATAAAATGTATTATTGACTCTTTCACTATGTTTGCATGCTCTCACATTTAAAGGGAAAGGAACCATACCATTGACAACTTGTCAAAGGATGGTCTCCTTTTGGAGAAGGATATTTAATCAGTAACTAAATAGGTTCAAGATCAAATTTTTGAGTACATCCATCATCCTTTTAGGCCTCCTTCATGAAGTAATGCTTCTAGATGACATAGTTTTGCACATGGACTAAAGATCCTCCTTCAAACTTTTTTTCATTTTTGGTCCTATTTATATATCCACTTGATTACAGAGAGCCCTTTATGTGAAGACAAAACAAGATTTATGATAATGTAGTTTGACAAGCTAACTAACAATTTATGATGCTTGTTATGTCCTTTATATGCTCTCCGCATTATAAACTCCTAGCAGTTTTGGGTAATGATATAGAGAAGTTTCCATATTTTCTGTCAGATTTCTCATGCACATGTCATCTGTTGTTTTCAAATGGTGTTTTTAGCTATTTATTAGACATTGTACAAGTTACAGGTCTAATATTGATAATCCTCACTCCTTGTGGCATGCAAATGGTGTTTTTAGTTATTTATTATACACTTTACAAAGTTACAGGTCTAATATTGATCATCCTTGCTCCTTGTGGCATGCTCATATATGCATGTCAAGGGAAAGAAAATACTTGAATACACTCTCAAAGTATATATGTAGAATGTAATTTCTTTCATATTTTTAAAGAAAGGAATTACTAGATTAAATATTTAAAAAATATTTAAAAATATAAATCATAATTCATCTTTTTATTATAAAACATTAACCTAGTATAATGTTTTGTTGCAGATGGTGACACAGAATGTACAAAAACTCTACACCTTTACTAAAAAGGTAAGTTTATGAGTAAATTTATATATTAATAAAGCACAAACTTATTTATGTAAAATATTTACTTCACATATTAACCAGTGTTGTAATAGTGACTATATTAGTGTTTATTCTAATTAATATATGAAATGGTTCTTTGAAGAATTTTCTTTTTTGATCAATTTTGTTTAATATGCTATAAAAAAATTTAAAATCATATATTTAAGTTATTTAATTTACAAAGATCCATTCTCTCAAAAAAATTTGAGGGTGTTGAATCCATTAATACATTCTAAAATGTATTTTAATAACAAAAAATCATAACCCGGATGCGGGTGTTAATAAATCGCATTTATGAGGGTCCGCACAAGGCAGGCAGCTGGCCCTGCACCTGGCTGGCGGACGACCTCCATGGCATGCGCATTTGGCTGGCGGACGACCTCCATGGCATGCACATTTAATCGACTGCTGAACGGAATGTTGGTCGCACAAATCGGCATTTATGAGCGCCTGGTTCGAGAGCTCATGCTCAAGGTTTTATGTATGGATCCATATCTGGTTCACGCCATTTCTCCTGGTTCTTTTTACCTCCGCCCGTGGTTCTTCCCGCACCCCTGCCTGGCTCAGCTTGTTTGGAAGCTCGCCTGGTTAACTAGTATTGTTGGGTTCCTCTGTGCTCAGTTTCTCTCCCGTCAGCTCCGCCATCTTCCCTTTCTCAGTTGGTCTGTCACTCTGAGAATGCCTCGCCGTCGAGGAGTCTCGCGCCGAGGAGGTAACACTGGGAACAGAGGAAGAACCTCTCGGTCTGCTCCGCAGAATGTCATACCCATTACTTCGGCCTCCCCATCCTCACCGCCCTCTGGTCACGCTGGGCCTCTCCCGCACAATTCCTTTCAAACTACCAGGTTCACCTTCCACAGCAGGCTCAACAGGCCCGTTTTGTCTGCTAGCATCACAGTTATTCTTGCTGAGGAAGAGGGCAATCCCACCAGCTCGGCCCACACCACCACCTCTCAATCTCAGGAAGACAGCGTCCTTCAGGGGGAAATGGCTGGGGTGGTGTCTAATGCTGACAACATGCAGGATGACACCCCTGTTTCTGAAGCGCCTTTGCATCCGGCCGATTCAACACAGAACGAGATTCTTGCCTGTGGACCGACTCATCGTGCAGGCAGCATTCTCAACCTGGTAACTACTCCTGAAGGTGGCATTGAAGGAATTGAAGACAATGGTTTCGTCACCTGGGTCGCTTCGTCTAGCCAGGTGGATAAGGACATGCCCGACTCTCCGCAACATGCAGATTAAGGCTGGTTCATCACCGAAGGGTGGCATTCTTGCCTTCGCTCTGTATGTTTTTTGCTGTGTGTCTTTGTTTCTAGGTCTTTGGTCGTGTGTCTAGTTTCAGTTCTTGTTTAAGTTCTTGGCGCTAGCCAACCTGTTCTCAGTTTGCAGCTACAACTCTGGGTTTGATGGGTTATGTTTTGCCTCTTTTGTTCATGACGGGCATGATAGCATGCGTCTTAGTAAAGCCTCTGAAGGTGTTAGCTATGTCATGTTAGACTCAGAACATAAATATTTCAGTGGGTCACGGTCTAACAAAAAAAAATTTGAAGTCTGTAATCTGGAAATGGCAGATAGTATGAAATGTATGTCTCTGAATCTCTGGCTGAGGGCTGGCCTCTGCCCCCTCTGAGGTCTCGACCTCCATGTATATAATTTTCTCTTTTTTAATAGAATTAGTATTTACGCAGAAAAAAAAAAAAAAAAAAAAAATAAAAAAATTGTATTATTAAATTTTAGATAAAATCTTAATTCATTATTAATTAAATTACATATTTTTAATATTTATATTTTTTAAATAAAACAAATTATTAATACAGTTTACATTTTTAAAAAATAAAATTAAAATGCCAAACCAATTATAATATTGTATTTTTTTTTCAATTCTTTTTTATAATTGTATTATATAAATATGTTTTTAATTAAAAAAACGTAAATCCTATTGAAAAAAATTTATGTTCTTGAACACACTGATACTTATCCTTGATATAGGGAAAAAATCATTTCCACCCATTTATTATGTGAAAAAATACTTATTAACATTACGGTAATTTGTATGTGTATGGTAAATGAAAATAATAAGTTAATGGAAAAATTACGTATATAGGTTTGCATGCTACAAATACGTATAAACTTAGTCTCTATCGGTGCTTCGTTGGTAGCGCATGGACAAATGAAATTAAAATATAAATAATGAAAGGTGCGTAAATTAAATCTTTGGTTGATGTTGAGTAATTGTGACGACGGAAGGAAATATATATTGAGAGGATTTGAATGTATTAGGGCTTTTTTTATATAAATAGTAGATTATTAAATTTGTTTTATATTTCTAAAATTTATAAAATATTTTAGAATTTGTAAATTTTCAGAATATTCTAAATTCTACTTTTTAATATATTTTAAATTTATGAATTTTCAGAATATTTTAAAATTTATATTGAAAGATGCGTATGTATCATAAATGAATTATTAAAATTTTTAAATTTTTAACTATTTTCAACTTCTAATTAATTGGTGACATTAATTGTAACACTTTTAGTAATTGACAATGAGTTTGAGAATCTATTAGTCTCTTTGTTAAACAGCCTAGATCCATCTTAATTTTGGACCTAGAATCTACAATCCAAATACATTTGAAATTTATGGATTTTCAAAATATTCAGAATCTACATTAAAATATGCATATGCATGATAAATGAACTATTAAAATTTTCAAATTTTTAACTATTTTCAACTCCTAATTAATTGGTGACAATGAGTTTGAGAATCTACTAGTCTCTTTGTTAAAGAACCTAGATCCATCTTAATTCTTGGCCTAGAATCTACAATCCAAATACATTTGAAATTTAAGAAATTTCAGAATATTCCAAAATCTACTTTGAAAGATGCATATGTATGATAAATGAACTATTAAAATTTTTGATTTTTTAAGTATTTTTAACTCCTAATTATTTGGTGGCATTAATTGCAACAACTTATGTAATTGACAATGAGTTTGAGAATCTATTAGTCTCTTTGTTAAAGAGCCTAGATCCATCTTAATTCTTGACCTAGAATCTACAATCCAAATACATTTGAAATTTATGAATTTTTAGAATATTCCATAATCTACATTGAAAGATGCATATGCATGATAAATGAACTATTAAAATTTTCAATTTTTTAACTATTTTCAACTCCTAATTAACTGGTGACATTAATTGCAACACCTTATGTAATTGACAATGAGTTTGAGAATCTATTAGTCTCTTTGTTAAATAGCTTAGATCCATCTTAATTATGAACCTAGATTGTACAATCCAAATACATTTGAAATTTATGAATTTTCAGAATATTCCATAATCTACTTTGAAAGATGCAATTTATGAATTTTCAGAATATTCCATAGTCTACTTTGAAAGATGCATATGCATGATAAATGAACTATTAAAGTTTTAATTTTTTTAACTAGTTTCAACTCATAATTAATTGGTGACATTAATTACAACACCTTATGTAATTGACAATGAGTTTGAGAATCTATCAGTGTCTTTGTTAAATAGCCTAGATTCATCTTAATTATGAACCTAGAATCTACAATCCAAATACATTTGGAATTTATGATTTTTTATCCGGAATCTACATTGAAAGATTCATATGCATGATAAATGAACTATTAAAATTTTCAATTTTTTAACTATTTTCAACTCCTAATTAATTGGTGATATTAATTGCAGTACATGTAATTAACAATGAGTTTGAGAATCTATATCCGTCTTAATTCTGGATCTACCATGGGCAAAGGGGAATCAAATCTTTTGAGGTGCAAACCTATTTTAGAGTGAAAAGATATTTTATCCATCTCTGCATTTGGTATAATTTCCTCCTTTAAATAGGTTATATTTCACATGAACGTCATGGGTCAATCAAATCCCTTGAGGTGCAAACCTATTTTAGAGTGAAAAGATATTTTATCTATCTCTGCATTTGGTAAAATTTCCTCCTCTAAATAGGTTATATTTCACATGAACTCCATGGGTCAATACCATGAATTCTCCTAAGCGTGGAGCTCAAAAATGGTGGGTAAATTGACTAAGTCAAGTTTACCTTAACTACTCAACAAAATTAATACAAACTAATAAGAATTATAATAACAAGGTATTTATTTTATTTTATTTTGAAGTTATTTTTATTTTAATGTAACATTATCTTTATTTATTTCTTTGCTGTATTTTTATTATTTTTGTTTATAAGACAAGACATTACAACATCTCTTCCATAATGGACTAGAGAGTACCTCTCAGCACAAAAAACACTCATTTCACAACAATTATATTCAAACTCATGTTTGTCAAAAAAAATTGCCACAATAATCTAAATAAGTGATATGAACCCTAACTAAAATGGTGTCACTTATAAGGTAAAAACCTTTGAGAATTCACCTACATAAACACAAATAGAAGTCAACATTGGGAGCGCCAATACCAAGTGCATATCATAACATAAATTGATCAATGACCTCTGGTAAAAGCATGTCAGAATTGAATTACATAGAACATACAGTGAAATAAGTGTGAATAATAAACTAAGGTGTACTCTAAATTATACATTAAATGACTTTTACATAGACCATACATTGAAATAAATGTGAATAATAAACTAAGGTGTAGTCTAACTTATATATTAAATGGCTTTTTTCATAGTATTTTTTCTAGTTAATTTTAACAAAAATCCCATAGATATTTTTAAAAACTTGAATTTTAGTTGTTTAATTTATAGAAATCTACTGTCAAGGGTTTTTCAGAGTGATGAATCCATTTATGCATTCAAAAATGTATTTTTTTTTACAAGATCGATTACTGATATATTCTAAAACAACAACAGGGGGACTAGGTCCCAGTACATACGGAGAGGAAAGGTCAGTGAGGTTGAAGCAAAATGGGAATGCAATCCCGTCTTCCAAATCACTGGTTAAGCTTCTTAAAATTTGAAATACATAACGACTATATTGTCGAACGAACTGCCCTAACAATAAACAAAAAATACATAGCATAGGAAATTATCAGAGGGGTCACCAAAACTGGTTAATAGAATCCTCTGGAGGCTTGTCTTTCTTGTTGCTGAACTTGGTCGAGGCTTCGCCTTGCTCGCTTTGATTCAGTGTCTTTATGAATCTTACTGCTTCTTCTAGATGTTGACATTTTTCTTTTAGTCCTTTGATTTCTGCTTTCTGCTTCTCGAATTTCTTCTTCTTAGATTTATTTTCAGACTCCATTTCATCCTTGAGCTCATTGAAATTTTTGATGAAGCGTCCGATCATGAAACAGTTTGCCTTGCAGAGCGCATAGTTACTGTTGCTCTCGATCTGATCCAAAGGGTTGCCAGACATATTGAAAGCAGGGGGGAGCTCTTCTTGTCCTCGATGTGGTTCTGTGCTTGAGGTCTTCTGAATATGAGTGGGCAGCAGGCAACGATGCTAAAGTTATTGGTCGAAATTTTTCCTTTGATCAGAAGTCTGCTATGGCTCAAGTAATGCTTGGAGTGCAGATCTTCGCTAATCGCTGACTAATGTTGATGCCTGTAGGTGAGAGAACTTTTGGGAGGAAGGATAAGGCAGCAAGGAAGGATAAGCCTGATAGGGGGATCATATTTACTTCTGAAGCCTAGAGAAGCTTTTGTCGATGAGGGAGGGAAGAAACTGGGTGGATGGGAGAAGATCTGGGGGCAAGGAGAGGGATTAAACTGCGTATAGTAGTGAGTCGCCACTGGAATAGTTTGAAAAGCCTTGAGCTCAAGACTAAACGGAACCACAAGAACAAGCAGGGTGTTAGCAACAAGATTACACAGACAAATAACTAAAATAACAATACCTCTGCCGACGCACAAAAGGGAAAAAGAGTAGCTGATGATGCTCTGTGGACACCTCTTGAAACAAACACTGCAACCTGAGCTTCTACAAGCGCTGTTGAGAGGCTTCTTCATATGAGGAAACTTGATCCCGGGTTGCTTCTTATAGAAGTTGATGGGAGGTTCCTCGTGATCCTTCCTGATAGCTGATACATTGCGATTTGTGACAAAGTTGATTCCTCTGCGTTTGAAAAGACTATTTCCCACTTTTGTCATGTCTTGAGGCCGATAATTTTTATTCATGAGGATCCTCTGCTTGCTGCTCTGAACGGAGGATATTTTCCGCACTGCTCTAGGCAGATTTCCTTTGATTTTTGTGTCTGTAATATGTTGGAAAATCGTGGTCTGGGTCTGCATACTACTGAATTCCTTTTTCCCCATGAGTGATGCTTTTTCCCAAGATTTTTTATTATGTACCATATCACCCCAGCAAACTGGTTATGGTATTGGTTTTTTGTAGACAACATTATTTTCTTTTACTGTTCCAACCTCTCTGTCCACCGCCTTATTGGCTAAGGCATCCGCTGCTTGGTTATGAACTCTTAGCACATGTTTATAGACCACTTTCCCTAATAGGTTGATATTATCATTGATTCTCTGCTTTATCTTATTCAAGGCTAGGTTTTTAAATTCTCTTCCAGAATCCATTGCTGCTATTATAATAGCAGAGTCTCCGATAATAATAGGATCTTTGACTTGGAGTTTTGTGAGTAGGTTGGTTCCCATTAACAAACCATAAGCCTCTTCTCTATTGTTTGACAGAGTCCCAAGCCCCCACTCGAATGTTGATATTGTTTCACCTTGCTGGTCCAAAATTAGCCCACCCACCCCAGCTCTTTTGGGGTTGTTCTTTGAAGCTCCATCAAAGAAGAGTATGAAGTTTTTTTGGTTTTTGATCCATCCCTCTACTTCCCTTTCATTTCCCCGCAGCTTCCAATTTGCTTGTTTGTTTCCAACATTCTTTGGAATATAAATCCTGGCTAGGCCATCCGAGGGAATTTTATTGTACCAGACCTTTTCTGCATGTGTCCAGTTGGTTTGATCAAGAAGAAGCATACCTTTGGCGTTGATCATTTCCGCAAGTTGAGCCCAAGTTTTGGAAAGAATAGTCCCTGAACTTGGTTTTTTTCCCTTGAAGATGCACTTGTTCCTGACCAACTAGATGTGCCAGCAGAGTATGGAGGGGAGACACTTCCAAACACTTATGACGTCAGCCTTGTTTCGCTTTGCATGGGGATAGTTGTGAGCCCAATTTTTGAATAATGGAGACAGTTGCACAATTGGCTCAAAATTCAATTCAAGGGGGTTGATAACCTGTTTCCAGCACTGTCTGGCTATGGGGCAGTTCAAGAAGAGGTGCTGGGAGCTCTCCTCTTCATAATGGCATAGAACACACATTGACGGCCCATGAATGCCCTTTTTACTCAAATTCTCAGTAGTAAGAATCCTCCCTTTTAACCGGGTCCACACGAAGAACTTGACTTTAGGAAGACAAACGTTCTTCCACACAGTAGGCTAGAGGCTCCAATTATCAAAGTTGTTATAATTGCAGAGGAAGTTGTAGCTAGATTTGATAGTGTAGTCTCCTCCGTTGGGATCCCAAATATAGGTATCCATATTCTGTTTGTTTATCGGAGCTGAGCCATATAGAAGTGCCTTCAATTCTTCCCACTGATCAGCGAGGCGATTTGGAAGAGATGGCCTTTTCCAAGCAGTCCATCTATTTTGATCCCACTTCGATATATAGTATAAGAAAGATATGCCCTTCTCCTCCATCCATTCATGAAGATCATTCAGATTGTGGTGTCCTTTTAATGGGGCTACTCCCATGATTATGTCATTCCAGATGGAAGTGTTTTCTCCATTCCCAAGATTCTTTAAGGGTTGATCTTTGATGTGGGGGATGGTTTTTTTGATAAGTCTCCAAAATTGGATACAAGGGCGGTCCGAGATCAGCCCATTAATCATCGAAGACTTCTGTCCGTTGAGATATTTCCTGGCCAAGGCTTCTCCCCACCACTGATTCTGACCAATTAGCATGCGCCAGACTAATTTTATACAAAGAGCTTTGTTTGTTATATTTGGGAGACGAATGGAGATACCTCCATATTCGAATGGAAGAGTGACTTGATCCCACCGAATCAAATTGAACTTCTTGGAGTCCTGCCTCCCCCCCCCCCCGCCAAAGGAAGCCTCTGATTATGAGCTCCATTTGTTTATGAATGCTAGCAGGAGCCAAAATTAAAGCAAACTGGTAGATAGGAAAAGTCGAAAGGAGCGCTTTGATTAAGATGGTTCTACCAGCCAAGTTTAACCACATCATTCCCCAGCTTTGGATTTTCCTTCTTACTTTCTCGATTTGTTTATTCCAAGTCTCTATCTTAATCCCTTCTTTGGCCAATGGTAAACCCAAATATATGAAGTGACTCCAATTTTGCTGTACTGGGATTTCCAGTATTTGGGAAATCCTTTGCATGATGTTGTTTGGCACATTCCAGGTGTATATTCTGCATTTTTTATTGTTCAAAAGACCTCCAGAGATAGCTAGGAAGTCATCTAACACCTTTTTGAACCTTCTAGCAATTATACTGGATGCTCCCCCAATCAAAAGGGTGTCGTCTGCAAAGAGAGAGTGATTAATTTCTTTAACACCTCGTGCAATTCTTATGCCTGTAATCTCCCTTCTCAAATGCTGATTTTCCAGCTGTATGCTAAGAGTTTCTACCATAATGATGTACAGAAAAGGAGAGAGCGGGCATCCTTGCCTCAGTCCTCTGGAGCTACGAAAGTATCTACTGGGTCTTCCATTAATCAGTGGTGTGATCCATGGGTTGGAAATACATGCTTCTATGATCCTAATAAACTTGTTTGAAATGCCAAACTTTTGTAGAATTGCAGCAAGGAAACGATGGCAAACACAGTCAAATGCATTAGCCATATCCAACTTTATAACCTTTCCTCTTTCATTGTTTTGGATGTTGCTGTGTATGGCTTCTTGACTGAGGATTACATTATCAGTTATTTGCCTTTTTGGGATGAAGCCCCCTTGGTTTTCCAAAATGATACAAGGAAGGATTTTTTTTAGACGATTTGCCAAAATCTTGGTGATGATTTTATATGAAGAGTTACAAAGAGAAATTGGCCTGAATCTATCAAAGGAGACAGGATTTGGCTCCTTGGGGATAAGGGCTAGGTGAGAAGTTTTCATGTTTTCCCCCACTTTATGCTTTTTGAAAACATTCTTGATCATACATACCTGATATTTTTGGATTGTCTCCCAATGGCTCTTGTAGAAGGCGATGGTGAATCTGTTGGGACCTGGAGCTTTTTCCGGGTGGATGCTCCAAAAAGCTTCCCTTATTTCTTCCGCTGTTACTTCCTTCTCGAGCTCACTGTTTTGCTGATCGCTGACTTTGCTGCTAATTTGATGGAGAAAATCAGCGATGTCCACTTGTTGTTCCTTAGCTGTGAGGAGGGATTTAAAGTGGTGAAACACAACTTCTTTTATTTCCTCTTTCCCCTTGATTTCCTGCCCTACCACATGGATTTTGTCAATTTGGTTGCCTTCTCGACGAATCTTGAGGTTGTTGTGGAAAAAGGATATGTTCTTGTCCCCAGCTTAGATCCAAAGACATCTGTATTTTTGTCTAAGTTCCTCCTCTTTGTTTCCATTTCGCTGATAGAGGGCCGCAAACATTTTGCTTCATGAGCTTTGTCTTGATCAGTAACTTGCTGAATTTCCTTTTCTTTGTTCCACTTCTCCAGCTTGTCTTGCAATTCTGCTTTTTGTTTCTTGTCCCTTAAAGCTTCTTCACTAGCCCACGTTTTAATTTTATCTCTCACATTTTTGAGCTTAGTCTCCCAAACATACTGTGGGGAGCCCAGAACCTCTTCTTCCCAGCTCTCTTTGATCAAATTCCTGAATTTGTCCTTGTTGTCCCAAATTTTGTTGTACTTAAATGGAAACAGACCTTGATTTTCCCATTTGTCCAAAATGAGCACAACCGGCTTATGGTCGGACACCGAGGCATGCACGATTTTACTCTTTATGGACGAGAAACTTGCTGCAATATCCTCCTGGATCAAGATTCCATCAAGCCTTTCTTTTATGTTATGAATGCTCGTTCTTTTGTTGCTCCATATGAATTTTTCGTTGTTGGGATGGATATCAAGCAACTTATGTTCAACAATAATATCCTCCAAGGCATCTCTTGACGGATCTCCTATGAATCTGCCTCCTAGGTTTTCCTCTATATTCCAGATCAGATTTAGATCCCCTCCCATTATTAGGTTGTCAATCTGGGCATCTTGTACCTCTTCTTTTAGAGACTCCCAACATAAGGCTTTGTCTCTATAATGATTCGGTGAGTATATATTTATAACCGTATATGTGATGTTTGTATTCTTCTTTATTAGATCTATCCTAACCCAACTGCTGTTGAGTTTTTGGCTGATAATTTTCCAGTTCCATTTATTCCACAATGTACCAATGCCTCCTGATACCCCGTTTGAATCTGTTGCTATTCCTTCATAATTTTTTTGGGTTGCTATCAAATTTTGAAATTTTCAGTTATTAATTTTGGTCTCTGGGATCATTAAGATATTCGGTTGTCCCTGCTTTATCAAATCTCTTGTTGCGTTGAGTTTTAAGGCAGAACCCAACCCCCTGTTGTTCCAAGAGACCAAGATCATTATTTACTTGGTTTATGGTGATTCCCAGCCTTTTCTGTTGGCTACGTTTTTTCCACACTCCCTTTCTGTTTGCCCAAGAAGGTGTCCATAGGCTGTTGAGTTCTAATAGCCATGTCCTTTGCTGCAGCCTCATCTCTAAGTTCCTTGTTAGATTTTCTCCTGGCTTTTTTTGGTTGTTCCGGAGCATTGGTTGTTTCTTTGACTTTGTTTCTGGTGAGGATTCCATCAATTGAGGGGGGGGGGAGGTGAGAAGATGGGGGGTGGGAAGGAAGCACTGACATTAGGATTTAGTTGGGGAGGGGAGTGGGGAGATGGGGGGTCATCTTCAAGAAGTTCGAAGGGATTAGAAGATGGTTCAACTGGAGGAGCTGGGATGATGAGGGGGTGAGAGGAAGTAGCGGTATTTTCATTTGCTTGAGGAGGGTTCTAGGCATTTTGTTTGTTACTAGTTTTCTTCCTTTTCACTTGTTCCCAGTTATTTTCTTGGGTTTCTGCATTCTCAATTGTCTCTACATCCTTAAGCTTGCTACATCTATTAGCGAAATGACCATACTCATGACATACCTTGCATTTGAAGGGGATTTGCTCGTAGTCCAGCTGCTGGATGTGCGTCCACTGATCCACCCTGAGTTTGATTGCCTTCGAGAGCCCTTTCCCCAAATCTACTTCCACACAGATCCTGGCGCAAGCATGCATGTTGTCTTTTGGTTCATATCTATCAATATACTTTCCCACTGCATTCCCTATAGCTTTGATTGATTCGTCCCCCCAGCAGTGAAGTGGGAGATGCGACAGCCTGACCTAAACCGACACCGCGTTTGGTATGTCCATCTCAGGGTCAAAGTCTGGAGACCACTTGTTCAATTTGAAGCAAAAAATTGTATGTGCCTATTTGTTTGGTTGTTTCTATAATGAATTTACAACATCTACACTATCAAAGATTTGAAGTGGTGTGTGGAATTGACTAGGCAGTGGTGTGTGGAATTAACTAGGCATTTTCCAAGTGGATAGAAATTTCGGTGGAATGATATTGTTGAAAATTAAGATTAGTTGGGAGGAATGATTGTTATCCTTCTCACCCAAGTTCAATTCTATTAAATAACATGTTGAGTTCATACTAATTATATTGTTATCACTTCAAACCTTGTTGTTATAAAGCAAAGAATATCTTAATTTTATCTATGAATTGAAACATAAACTACTTGATTGCATAGAAAAAGTAATAAGATACTAAAATTATAATGATAAAGTTTTGGCTTACTATTAAAAATATGATCGAATTTGTAAAAATCAATTGTCCATCAAGCACGAGAACATTAAAGAAAAAAGCATTAAAGCATCTCAAAAGAATTTTCCAGCAACTTAAATAAAGAAGATCACCTATTGCCCAATCTTAAATAAAAAAGATCACCTATTGCCCATGCACAGGGATGAAAAAAATGTTGTATAGAACTTTATGCTAGGTATAACTTCTTAGAACTCATACTAAGTATATTGTTATAATGACTTAGAGCCTTGTTGTTATAAAGTAAAGAATATCTTAATCTTGTCTATGAATTTAATAATAAACCACTTGATTAATGTCCATGTATAGGGATGAAAAAGGTGTTGTATGGAACTCTATGCTGGCCACCTACAATTTTGTATTTTTTGTAGAAGAAATAATTTATGTCCATTGTTTTAGAGAATAAGTATAACAATATGTATGGTTTTAATGGGAGATGTTTAAGAAAAGATAGTGGTTTTAAGATTTATTGATAAATGTTAAAGATTTATTATATATTTTAAAATTGTGTGTGTCTTATTGGTTATATTTTTAAATATGAATAGAAGAAATAATTGTACCTTTTCAATCAACTCAGAATTTTTCCTTCTTCATAAAAGCTTATCTAACTTGTTATTTGTAATAAGTAAATTTATATTTAGATATTCAAGTTTTTTATTCATTACAATGTACCAAAAACATTAAATTCTAATTATATAAATGTAAAAAAATGTATAAATCCACCAATACAATGTATCAAAAACATAAAATCCAATAATACAAATGCCATAAAATGTATAAATCCACCAAATGAATGTTTATAGTAATTGAGAAACCACGGAAGGAATTATTCTTAGCACTCCCCATTAAAAATAGAGAGAGCATACTTGTTTAACTTGTTATTTTTGGTATGTAGATTCATGTTAAGATACTTCAATTTTTTATTTACTGCAATGGATCACAAACATAAAACCCCAATATTATAAATGTGAAAAAAATATAAAAACTAACAAATTAAATATTCACAATAATAAGAAATTTATAATATATTTTTTCAATAACACACACCATATATATAATGTGATTTATGGACCCTCAAATATTTGTACTAGACAAATTTACCCATAGGGATTGTTTAGTGTCACCTCAATCATGGAGTTTGACCCCACGTGTTGCGAGAGATTTCAATCTTGTGACCTCTCAATAGCAAAGGAGCTTTAACTACGTAGGCTCAACTAATTGAGCTAACCCTGATAGAAAAAGAAAGAGAAAAGTGTCCTTGCAACAAAAGATGAAATAGACTAATTTCAAAGTGATTTCAAAGGACATTAATTTTTTTAATCTAATAGCAATAGTTTTTGTTGTTAATTTTATATCTAAATTTAATAATACAGCTTTAAATTTATTAACCAATTAAAATAAATATAAATCATTTAAAATAATTATTAAATTTATCTCATATTGAATTTTAAGAATTTTGAAAAATGTTAAAATCAAAATAAAAAAATTGTGGCCTTCAGCAGGGACTAATAGTTCGCAAAAAAAAAAAAAAAAAAAAACTATCTTGAACAAATTTTAAAATATGAGAATTTGAGGAATAAATGACGCAAAATACTCCTCTTATCATCTTTAAATGCTGAAACAAAAATATCCTTTTGATACTTAGTATAAGGCAAACTGTTTCCCTGACCCTTCCTTTTCATAATTAACATTTCACATTCATCCCTCGCATTATAACACGTTCATGGTATATTGATAAAGGGATGGTTAAAGAAATGTATCCACTGTGTTAAAGTAGATCTGTACCAGCTCTTTTATCTGATCGAACATCATCTAACCTAAATTCAAACTCCATTGAGCAACTTGGAAAAGTCGAAAAGTCCGGAGACAATGTCAGTGGTGTATATATGACAAGAAGGACGCTATCACACCATCCAATTGAATTTGAGATCAGTTATCCAAGATCCTTCTACCTCGAAGGACGAGATGTGATTTTTCGAGATACCTAGTCATTCCATGAATTCCATGAACCAGAAGTTTAGCAACAAATTCATAACTGTCATTGCAAAAAGACTCCAGAGTCCAGAGACCAGCCTTCAATTGTCTAGAGGGTTAGAGACATACTGTAGAGCAATTGCTACAAAAATGGCATTTGATAGAAAGCAAACTGAGCGGTTTGAATTTCAATTACAGCGTTCTTAAGGAGCACGGTTTCTTTGTCCATGATAAGCCTAAGGAACTAATGGACAAGCCATTCAAGTTCAGAATCTCGTGTGCATTCATTGATAAAAAAATTGTGTGTTTTTCCCTAGAAGGGACTTGCTTTATAAAAGCATTAAGTATCGAGGGCTGCCACCTTGGACCTGAGAACTAGTGGAATAAGTAGTAAAGCTAGTTCTCCTTCCCTGTTATAGCTTTGCATCATCACAATCCTCCAAAGCTCACATGAGAATAAGTGGAATGAGTGGTGAATCTAAATCTCTTTCCCTGATCTAGCCTTCCATCATCCAAAGATCCTTTAAGATTTAGATCCCATTTTCACGGGCATCAGAAAAACAACTTGAACTTTATCACAGAAACTCTATCTGAATGAATGTGGAAAACAAGAACTTGATTGACATGTTTATTCTCGTCCTCTCTTTGATGCATGTTGTGGAGAGGGTAAAGGCACTTTGCTTTCATATGGATTACCATTCACATGAGAATCAAACAAATAACCAGAGATGTTTCGCTGATTTTACTTTTCCCTTGAAGTTTGAACACACAAAATTGTAGTTCCTGCATTTGTGAATAATTAACTTGTCCAAGTTGATAGGAACAAGGGCATTTTTGTTATGAAGCTATGAAATTCTGGGAAAACTTAATGTTATGCTACATGGCATTGGCACTGCTACCATAATTAACATTTTTGACTTCTTATGCACATCAAACAATCACAATACCATTTTTTTCCAAAAACTCACCTATGCACAGGGAATCAAGTAACTCTAACTTGGAACCAGTTGGTTCACATTTTTACCTATCAATTTTTATATTCTATAGTTTTTATACGTTATACAAAAGAGATCTTTGCAGTTAAAAACCCTATTATAAGATACAAGAACTGCTAAATTACTCAAAGAAGATTAAAAGACTGTTATATAATCCAATATCCTTAAAAATTCGATTTCATTAGTCAGCTAGAAACAAGCTTTCACAACCAAAATAAAACAAACAATAGGCACCAGTAATTACAAGAAATACGAGTGTATATAAGTACCCTGGAAAATCTGAGCCTAAAATTCTCGGGAAATCTTCATCACTGATTGACAATGAGGATCTCTTTCTTAAATTTCAGCTCCACTTCCAATAAGGTCAGCTGATCTTGGTGTCTTCTTTGCTTTACACGTATTTACCACACAAATCCGTTGCTACACCATCAATCAGGTATGTTATTGTTGGAATAAATGTTAATCAGAGATGTGCTCAAGCTCAAAAAATTAAGTGATCCGTTTGAAATACGGTTCCATCAGAGGAGCTGCATTCAAGGAGAGCAAGAGCAAAACCAAGGAGAGGACTCAACTTGGTGTTAGACTAGCAAAATAGTTATGGTTTCATAAAGCAATTCACTTTGCCAACAAGCTTGGCTGAAGTCTCCAGAGTCCAAACGAGCAAAAAATGCTGAAAAGCTAATTTGAGAATATAACTGATTCTCCATCTTCATTATCTATTTCCATACATACATAATAGAGCCGAGGTTACTGTTTTGAAAAAGTTTCATCTCCCTACTAGTGCTTGCTTTCCCGTTTGATCTCTAGCTCTGTTGTCTGCTGCATCTCCATCATCTTCATCCAAGAATTTGTGAGGTTGTTTTCTGAGAGACAAACCCCTTCCCATGTTCATCACCTCTGTAGTTTCACCATAGTCTTCTGCCTTCCAACTGGAACTATCTGACTTTGCATCTTCCCCTACACTTTCCTCTCTGCCAGCATCTGCAGAGGTTCCCCTAGCCCCCGAGGATTGCCCATTACACTGAAAGGGCCCTTGTGGGGAGTTTTGAGATTGTGACGGTGTCTGCTGTTGTTGTTCTTGTTGTTGGTCACAGTAAAGTGAGACTGAGTGGTGAAGCTGTGACTTTGAAGCTGCTGGATTTATCTGGCAATAATACTCATGGCCTTGGGAAATGGAGGGCTGACAGTAATGTGACAGAGGTGGGCAAGAAACAGTTGTAGGTATTGGATTGTAAAGCCCACCCTGCCCTTGCTGGGCTGCAGCAGCTGCATGTGCTGCATATTCAGGAGGTACCCAAATTCCCCCAACAACCACCAGCTGAGGTGCTTGAGGATTTGAGCTCGGTGGTGAAGGACTGGGCCTTCTAGTATGTAGGCGAAATTTCTGTCCAAATCCAGAATACAAAATCAACATCAAATCTCATTTTCAATGATATATACTTTCAAAATGACAGATAAGATAAATTGGGGGTTTGGAAAATATGTTTACCTGCAAATGGATTTTGACCTCGTCATTGGTAAGCCCATCCACCTTCATCAACTCTCTAATTTTCTTTGGTGTGGCCACTGAACAACACACCAAAATATAACAAAATCATTATTTATATGGGAACAGAACAAAATCATTGTTAATATGGAAACAAATGTATTGGACACCATGTATCATCTGGTCAAATTAGGCATAGACAGGAGCAGACGAACATCTCTTACTAATAGACTCCATCTATCTAAATCCTAATCCCAAATATATATAAAACATGATATAAATAAATAGACTAAACAAAATCCCATTATAAGAAAAGCCTCACCTTGTGAGCCACCAAGCTGTTGAACAACATTTATAAAACACCGATGCAGTTCAGGTGACCAACACCTTCTACCCTTCCTCTGTGTTTGAGCTTGAGATGTATTAGGTGTAGTGGGATATGTGTTAGCCCCATCGATAACTGAAATTGTTTCCTTTTCATGCACTGGTGTATGTACCTCTTTTGTTTCTTTGGATCTACTAATTCTGTTAGTAGTGGTGGGAGTGGCATTCAAGGAGACTGTTTCATTGGCCACTAATGATGAATCTACTTCACGCTCAGCAGATGACAAAGCAAGATTAGGTAATGTCCTTTCAACAGTGGACCTTACAGGCCGGGGAGCGATCACATGGCTTTCTTTCGAAAAAGGCTGGAATGCTCCTCTCGCTCTGTGTTTTGAATCTGAAAACAGTTTGGCATTTGAAGGAAGAGAGTGTAATTGATGCTGAGAATCCTGCTTCTTTAAGGATTCTTCCATAGATATCCCCCCTTGTAAGATGAAAATAAGTCCAATCTCAGAGATCATCATTAACTGAATGAATTCCAAAAGCACCAAAAATAAAAAACGCTTGGACAATAAATTGAAGAGTCCCCGGTCAGGATAACCCTTTTAAAGCAGCTTTTAATAATGTGTAAGTGAAGAAAACACAATACAGACGATCAATATCCATAATTACCCACCCCTTTTCTGCTATCAATAGTTTCAGGATCTGGTTTCCATAAATTAGCCGAGATCATCCAATTAGGTTTATCACCGTTGTGGAATCTCACCTTCTTGGAAACATGATTTTCCTCAGGTTTGTTTTTAGTCGCTTGAGAAGATTTCTTAATAGGAATGAATTCCTCAAGCACAGGTCTGTCATTCGTATTAGGAGCATTTTGAACATCCTCATGGGGTGAAGTTCGTTCACAGTCAGCCAACTGCTCCTTACAAGCGTCAATGGCTGGAAAGCATCAAGTACAAGGTAGTTCAATATGAAAGGGAAAAAACGGATAGGCTTTTGCTTCAAATAGAAAAAAAATACAGACAAAGTTAAAAAATATATACCATCGTTGAGAAGTTGCATACAGAAAGGAAGCTCTCGTTTAAATGCTTCAATTTTTCTTCGTTCCTCTTCCAATCCCTTGATATATTCTTCATGCCTTCTCATTTTCTCAAGATGATCGCCCACGAGGGAGATGGACTTAAAAACGTTAGAAGCCGAGGTTACAGAAGGGCCACAATTTAAGGTCAATTCTGCCGAGGATCCCATTTCTACACAGATCTATTTGTTCCAATACAGAGATTACTCATTAGATATTCTTTCAAAATAAGCACAGGAAAACCTACAATCTGATCTCTTCCAACCGCTCATGATACCAAATATGCAAAACCTAAATGCCCGTTACATTTTCAGCAAGTTTAGTCCAAAATGTTATACCAATCATACATAATCCACCACTTGAAAAATCATCAAATACAGAACCCAAAACACCCAGAAAATTTCCACTAAAAATAGTAAAAATGTTAACCAGATATGCCAAAACCAGAAAAAATGGGCAAAACTTCTATGCTTATGACTCAAGATGCCGAACATGTAAGCAAAACATAACAGGCGATCTGCGAGAAATTTCAAGCTAGCTACTGAGATCATATATGTTCGATTTCCTGTGAAGGCTCTTACAGTTTATTGGGATGATATTCGCCTCAAGCGTACTGCCCCTGCATTACAGAACCAATTCTCTCTCCAACAGACAATGCTGATCTTACAAGATGAGTCTGAACCAAGAGTCACAAGCAGGTCTATATTTCTGTCCAAAGCTCCATCAAGCTAAAATAAAAAAATGCGAACAGTATTTGCCATGACAAATTCTCTCCCTTGTGAACCCAAACATCACCAAAACAAAACTCAGACAATTTTTATAACGTCTGATTCTCCATGCGAGTAAACAAGGTCTTGATCTTGCTCCCCCTCTCTTTCTCTGACTGTAACTGATCCATCCAGCTCTCTAGATAATCCAAATATCGCACTTTGGAATATAGGATCTAGGAACAGGAATAAACTTTCAGAACAAAGATACTACTAAAAAAAGGGCAAAACACATTAAATATTGTCAAGAGGGCTAAAGCAAAACAACATCCACGACAACCATATGGGCAATAGCTTTAACATTTCTGGAAGAAAAGAATAAGAGACAGCAATGCAAAGTCCATGGCTATGGGTATGCATATAAGCACCAAAAAGTTTTAACCTTGGGATAGGGTGGGGTGGAAGAATCAAACATATTAACCCAAAGCAGGCATCTTCTTCTGCAAATCTTGACCAAAAAAAGAAAAGGCGAAAGAGACCCAGACAGTGCAGATTCTTTAAGAATCTTGAAACTGCCCAGTTATTTTATTCACAGTTGAACAGGTTAATTCAGAGGTGGGGAAAAGAGGGAATGATGGGTATAACTTATAAGTTGCTGCTATGGTCATTGCCATTATTTGGTATGGTATGGTATGGTATGGTATGGTATGTTAAATAAAATTCGTGGTCGAGGCGTCGCGTCGGAATCTCGGCCCCTTTTTTACACACACGCATTCTTTAACAATGGTAAGATTCTCCCCTGCCTGTCACGTTAACCTAACCTAACTAGGAGCACAACAACCAATACAAAACAGCCAGCAGGGCGTAGTATATGAATCATTTAAAATTTACGCGACCACGGTTTTCTCTTCCGGTATAACAGAATTTAAATTTAAATTCTCCTTAATTTAATCTCATTTATATTCTTTTAAAGTACCAGCATTAAAACTCTTGGAGGCACTCTGTAATTCTTTGGAAGTTTGATCGATAGAAGTGTGAAAATGGAATCGATTTAGGTTCTTTTAAGTATCAAGATCGATTTAGAAAACCTCAACAAATTTTGAAGCACATGTTTAGTAGAGTAAAAAAAATGAAAAACATCGAAATTTGTCACAGAATACACGGAAAAATATAATTTCGGATAAATTTGATCTCATACCCAATCAACCAGACAATAACATTCATTTCAAAATTTATAAAGAAACCAACCAGTCAGATCCAGTAAACAAACGTCCAACCTTTAAGCATGTAATTACCGTTTGCCAGCCCCAATATTACCGGCGGTCTTGAATATCCCATCCAAATTCCAATCAATTATATTCCACTGGGCTTCTCTGGAGAGTCTCTATAAATGGGAGGAGATAAGCTCTGGGGCTGTGAGCATCAAGAATATTCGTCCGCGAATCCACCAAATTGAAATCTAAGCCGGGGAATCTTCTTCTTGTCAGATTGACAACATTAATTAATTGATTAATTTAATTGAGAACGGGTCTTTCTTTTATCTTGAATGTGGAGTCGGTCTGTCCCGCACGAGGAATCTGGTATTTGCTTATGAGGTCCGCCGCGTCTCTGTCGTACTAACTGCTTCAAGAGGTGACGTGTCATAGATCCCCTGACGGATGGGTCCTACCCAGCGATCTGAACTCCCTATTCCCCTCACATTTATTATTTGTATTTTAAAGTTTTCCAAAACGGCTTTTGAACGCCCCAAGGGGCCTCTTTGAATATCATAGGAATCCATCATTACAGTAAAATCCGTCCTGGTTTTCTTGAAATTCTCATTCACAATTCCTCATTGGCGGTGAATTCTGTTAAAATAAGATTAAAGAACATAATTTTTTTTGTCATTAAAAGAATCTTCATTAGCTTAAACTTTAAAAATAAAATAATTTAAAAGCGATTCAAAGCGTAAAGGCCAAAGCCAAAATCCAGCAAAACTTTGAATCTCCATTTTTAAATTTAGGGCAAATCCCTAACATTGCCGACATTACTTTACTGGTCTTAAAAATTCCGAGATTCTTCCCTTGCGTTTAGACTTTGCTGATTCTTCCCTTGGCCTCCGCCTTTGTTTTTATTCGTCGGCCCTCAATTAATACACGTCCTCGATTGTATCAGAAGCTAGCTTTAATGTATTTGAATGATGTTAGGTTAAGCAGAATCGGCACAATATGTCCATGTGCAGGGTTTCTGTAATAAAGAAACCCTAACCCAGCCCCACCGGGTCTGGTCAGATAAGATATAATAAACATTTTTTGAAATTAAAGTGGATGATACAGGGTATATTCTTGGATTTGCTTCAAACTGTGGATTGTTGAATGCCATGGTATATTCTTTAATACTGCGCGAAGCAATTTGGGGACGAAGATACATGCTTATATTACGGAATGGTAGATTGTATTGAAGATAATGCTCGCATTCATTGACTGTTACTTCGAAGTTATCCAATTAAAATATTAGATATAATATTATTTATATCCAGAATTAATGTAAATATAATGTTTTCAGGAAACACCGTGTAAAATGAAAAATCTATTTAGATCTAACGGAAATGGGTCTTGGTTAGCTAGTGAAACGTCCATATTTTAGCATCTTGGTGGAAAATTTATTTTTTTGGAACTGTTTTGTCCCTTTTCTTTTTTATGTTGTATATGCAAATATTTTGTTTTAAACGAAAGTGGAGTCGTTTTATATGTAAACATTGCATCATTTTATATGTATAATTAATTTTTTTTTTTATAAATTTAATTATAAAATTTGGATTATTTTAATAAAATATTAAATTTTTAAATCTTTAAAATAAAACCATGTTTAAAATTTTAATTTTTTTTTTAATATTATACTATCCTTATATTAAAAACATCATTCTCACCCTACCTCACATGGTCGGGTAATAAAACCATACCCCAGTTGAATACTCATATTTTCATATGATCAAAACATCAATAGTGAATATAGAATACATATTGTAAGGGAAGAAGTAGGTACGGTATTAATAACATAATATATAATATATATGAGAAAGAAAAAACATATAATTTATAATTACATATTAAATGGTGGTAAATTATTAAAATGTTTCATGTTATATTTTATATTTTTCAAATTATATATGTATGTATGTATATATATAATAACATGGCTTGCTAACACTACATGTTCAACAAAAAAACTATAAATCATGTTCATAGGAGACATGTTTATGTGACAAATTTGTTAATTAATCAATTTAATTAAAAGGGATGAAAGAGCATAACTATTTTTGAGATATATCTCAACCTTTGATTGTGACTACTACTAAGAATATTCTAGAATATTTTGTGGAGGTTGAATCCTACCATTCACATAATAATGATTAATAATTAAATTAAAATTCTATGAACCCTATTCCAAAGTAGACACTGGTTTATTTTTAATTAAAACATTAATGTTAGTAGTTGCATAACATGCATTACATTTATTTTATTTTATTTTGTTGGCTTAACTCAATGAGATTTGAATATTGAATCTCATTGTTTATATAATAATTCATATCATGAGAATCACTAATTGAGCTGCCCCCATAGACCTTATAATTTTTTTTTGGGTAAACGCCCACAAAGGATTTGAACCAGTGACCTTTTCACATGGAGTGCCTTAACAGTGCACCCATTCACTATCAATCCAAAGCCTCATGGGAAACATACGTTGCATTTATTGAATTAATGTTTTTAAGTAATTAATATTTTTCAAAAACTAAATCTAATTAAGGGTTTCTGGGTGTTGGAGAATCAATTGTGTGTGTGTGTGCGTGCCAACTTTTTGTTGCTAATAGAAAAAAAATATTCTCTCTTGGTCAATTTCAAATCTTGCTTTATGAGATGTTTACTCTCATCATGAGTTAATTGTTGAATATTGGTTTGGGCCCAAACTTTCAAGAATCAGATTTACCATGGGTACCATCCTCTAAATGAGGGGATGTACCATCCTCTGAAATTTCGCAACCCGAGATCTATAAATTAGACCAAAGGATTAGCAGGATTTCCCCTCACTATGGTCCAAGTTTCAACTTCTGAAACCTCCTAGAAGATATGTTATATCAGAAATGTCAAGATGACCTATTTAAAGTTGCAGTTAGCCAGCCCAACTTTCTTTGATCATATTTCCTAAAATATCTTGACCCAAGATCTGAAAGTTGGACTACATGATCAATGGGATTTCTTCTCATTATCATCCAAGTTTTAGCTTCTAGAACCTCCCAAAAGAAATGTTATAGCAGAAATACCGACATGACTTGCTTAAAGATGCATCTAGGAAGCCCAACTTCCTCTGATCATATTTCCTAAACTTGTGCGACCCAAAATCTGAAAATTGGACTGAAGGATCAACATGATTTCCCCTAACTATGGTCCAAGTTTCATATTTTGGAACCTCGTGGAAGAAAATTTATAGCATGAATTCAAACATGACCTATTTAAAGAGGAATTTTGGAAGCCTATCTTCCTCAACCAATGTTTTTACAAAATTTAATACATATAAAAAGTTACAACCAAATAGTATAACAACAATAGTCATGATAAATTTGTTGAAGGATTTATACATGTAAATATCAACTTGTTGAAAAGAGAAATTAAATAATCATGCGTGTCACGAAAATCATCTATGTCAAAACTATCATTAACACATAAATAAATATTTATTTATTATAGCTATAAATATATTGGAAATTAAAGTAGGGTGAGCCACGTTCCACCCCACCATTGACTTGATTGACCTACATTAATTCTCATAGCTAAGCGCCCCCATGCTAGATCTTGATGTCTTGAGGAGAACTTAACTTAAGGGTATTTCACACACTCAAATTTAGACCAGATTTTAACACTAGAAGTGAAGGCCATTCTCCTTCACACACACATACGAAAACTCAGTTATCAACCTTTCCATCGTTGACCAAGCTCACATTCATAGAAATACCATGAAGTTTTTAACAATGCAAGGAAGTCATTCTCTAATCCCTTTAGTCCCTCAACCCTCCCCTTTTCAATGTTCTATGTGCCACACATAACTAGGAGCATTCCTAGTACTTAGAACCATCTAGTCCAAAGAAAAAGTGATGCGACACATTCATTCCCTGTTACGTAATTTGTCACTCACAACTCGTAACCAGTCATAAGGTCTTAACCTCTTTGGGTTTTGTCACCAATCCTCTTTTCAATTCACATTTTTTAAGTGAGAGAGAGAGATGGATGAGATAGTAATAAAAGAGAGGAAAACTAGAAGCTTAAGAACTAGGAAGAAGAACCCCTTGATTTTTCCTTCCTTTTATTTTTATAATCACCCCTTGACCCTTCATCTCCCCAACCTTTCAACTTATTTGGAACACTGATCATCACATCAAAGGGAAATGTTCACCCATGGTATATTTTTCCTCTTAAGTTATGTTTCCCCCTCCCAAAGGCATCATAATCTGTTGGTTGTCCCCTTCCTTCAGCTCTAGCAGTTTTATTATTAAAAATAAACATTACATCATATAATAGAGTCTAACATCATAGGATCAATTCGATCCCCAACATTATATGTTCTTAATTACATTAGAAAAGTTTAGGTAATTAAAGGTGTGTCACATTAGTCTTGAAGTAACATTAGTATATTCATATATACAACAAAATAATTTGACATACATGCATGCATAGATATTAATTTAAACTTAAATTATTTCATATACTTGAGCCCATCTAGATTCATTTTTGAACCTTGGCTTTGATACCACTTTGTCACATACCCCTACTAAATTTATCCTAACTACACTTGCAAAAAAATGATTTTCATCTCTCATACATTTTTTCAAACACTTTATAGGTAAAATCTTTCTTTAAATACTTTGTATACAACCAATTATGTAGTCTTCTTCTTGTAGACATTTTGTCAAACATTTTGTACATGAAATCAAATAAGAAACATTGCTTTGATTCCATTAGTAACATCCTAACTGAAATATACCACTCAACCATGCAACTTTAAATTTTTGTCTTTGATATATCTTATCAAATTAGTTTGTATGTGAATTGTAATAAAACACCTTTAAAACATTTCTTCAAATGATTTGCATGCAAATAGGCATATATAAGATACAATAGTAATATCATACAACAATGCTAAGACACAACAATACTATCCCCATCGACAAAACAACATTTTCATTTGTGGATTTCATCAAACAGATTGTATGCAATGAATCATTAAATCATTTAGGAATTTCTTCAAACACTTTGCATGCAAAATAATCAAGTAAATTCCTCAAGGCATATCTCCTAAATTATAGTAGTCCAAGTTCTGAAATATGAACCATATGATTATTGCAATTTTCCCTCACTATGATCCAAACTTTAGTGTTTGGAACCTCCCAGATAATAAGTTATAGCATAAATTCCAACATGACATGTTTGATGCATGATTTTATGAGCATTTAGGAAGATCGACTTCCTCTTATCACATATCCTAAAATGTTGCAACCCAAGATCTGAAAGTTGGACCGAATGATTAGCAATATTTCCCCTCACTACATTCCAAGTTTCAACTTTTGGAATCTCCCAAAAGAAAAGTTATAGTAGAAATTTCAACATGGCTTGTTTAATGCATGATTTTAGGGGCATCCAAGAAGCTCAACTCCCTCTGATCATATTTCCTAAAATATCACAACCCAAGATCTAAAAGTTGGACCATATAATAAACAAGATTTCCCCTCACTATGGTCCAAGTTTCAGCTTCTGGAACCTCTTAGAAAAACATTATAGCATAAATTTCAACATGACTTGTTTAAATATGCATTTAGGAAGTCCAACTTCCTCTGATCATATTTCCTAAAATATTGCAACCCAAGATCTGAAAATTGGACCAGAGGATCAACGAGATTTCCTCCCACTATGGTCCAAGTTTCAGAATCTGGAACTTACCAGAAAAGAGTTATAGCAAAAATTCAAACATGACTGGTTTTAAGAAGAATTTAGGAAGCCTATATTCCTTAACTAGTGCTATTACAACATTTAATACATATAAAAAAATACAACCAAATAGTATAATAACTATAACCATGATAAATTTGTTGAAGAGTAAATGCATGTGCATATAGACTTGCTAAGAGGAACAATTAAATAATCATGCATTTCAGTAAACCATCTATGCCAAAAATATCATTAACAAAAACACAAATATTCATCTATTACAATAAGAAAAATACTGGAAATTGAAGTAGGGTGAGCCACATTCCACCCCACCATAGGCTCAATTGTATTGTAATTTTTCTCACAACTAGCCATGACCCCTATTCCAAATCTTGATTCCTTAAGGAGAAATTAGAGGTATTTCACACCCTCAGATTCCTTAAACTAGATTTTAACACCAAAAGTGAAGGATGTTTTCCTTCACACACACACACACACACACTGTAAAACTCAATGATCAACATTTCCATCTTTAACCAGGCTCACATTGACAAAATTACCATGCAGTTCTACACAAAATAAGGGAGTCCTTCTCTGATATCTGAAGACCCTTAACCCTCCCCTCTTTAGTGTTTTATGAAGCAAACACAACCATGAACATTCCAAATCCTCAGTGCCATCTATTCCAAAGAAAAAATTATGCAACACATTCATTTCCTATCACATTGGTTGTCACTCACAACTCTTAACCAGTCATAATGTATGAACCTCTCTGGGTTTTATCACCAATCCTTTTACCAATTTGATATCATCAATCCTTTTACCAATTTGAATTTTTGTGTGTGTGTCTATGTGTGTGTGTGAGAGAGAAAGAGAGAGAGAGAGGGTGACTAGAAGCTTAAGAACCAAGAAGAATAACCCCTTGATTGCTCCTTCCTTTTATTTTTATAGTCACACCTTAACCCTTCATCTTCCCAATTTTTAGCTCCTTGGGAAGAATAACCATCACATCAAAAGGAAAATATTCACCCAAGGTATATTTTTCCTCTTATGTCAAGTTTTTCCCCTTCCCAAGGCATCACAATTTGTTGGCTGTCCCCTTTCTTCAGCTTTAGCATTTTTCTTAATAAAAATAAACATTACATCATATAATAGAGTTTTGCATCATAACATCAACATTGACACCCTTGCATTATATGTTTTTAATTACAATATAAAATTTTGGGTAACGAAGGGGGTGTCACAAAATGTCCCCCATCAAGAACCATTTTTGTAATCTTTCTTTAAAAGATAAGTGTTAAGTTATAAGAGTTGTATATATTGTTTATGATGTGTATATGCATCCTTAATTTCTATTATATTTAAGATTAGTTGTGCATTTTATATGTCTACATGTTTAAATGAGTTATGCATGGATTTCATGTCTTCTACATACACCATTGTATCATATGATAAGGTACATTATAATTAGCATATTAGATCA
This sequence comes from Pinus tabuliformis, assembly GCA_031772625.1. NCBI lineage: Eukaryota > Viridiplantae > Streptophyta > Pinopsida > Pinales > Pinaceae > Pinus > Pinus tabuliformis. The sequence continues at coordinate 255,553,051 of CM062813.1, read as the reverse complement.
TCAATGAGACAAATTAAGGAATTTTGAAACTATAGAGTGGATAGAGTTAGGGTTATTGTAATGTAGGTTAGATTGTTGTTTAGGTGCATTACATAAAGACATGAATTTATGTGGGGATTTATTGTATGGAGTATTTCCAGTCTCTCATTTCATCAAATAGTAATTGATCTCATTGATAAGCAAGTTCTCATGTTTGAACAACTATATCTTAGCACGAGACCTACACATGTTATAATCTATTATAGAATTCTCTTTGTACATTGCTCAATTCATTTTGTACTTTGCAATCATAGTCAATAAAATTTGAAGTCTAATGCTTTCTAGATTTATAGTAGTTAACTTAGTTTTTCAACAATGTATTTTTTTTTCATATTCTTTTATTTTATTTTCTACATCCAAAGTTTTATGAAATTTAGCCAGTGAAATAGCTAAACTAGCAAAAGTAGAGTAAGACACACTCAACTTTCTTATATCAATCACTATATTCTTTGTGGTGAGAACCACTTCAAGATCCAAGATTATTCTCTTACTTTTATGCTTCTTTATCACTTGCATTCTTTGTTTATCAAACAAAAACAATTCTAGATTAACAAATTCATCAACTAGTATTAAAATAAGGAGATAACCTCTTGCAATCATGCCCAGGCCAAAAGTAGTAGCAAAGGTTTGAATAGTGAAGACTTCTTCCATTAGTGAAGAATCTTGTTCATCAATATTTCCGTCATTTTCATTGGACTACTGCACTAATTCTTCCCATTCTTATCTTGTCTCTTATGCTCCAGTATCATTTAAAATTTTTCTCCCTTACTTTTCTTCTAATCTCTTCTACTCCTTAACTTTACTTTGCCTTCTTCTTTAGCTAACTCTGGTAGCTTTACTTCTCTTATCTCAATCTCATCTTGTTGAAGATAGAAACAAGAAATGCTAAATATAGAAGTGCTAAAAATAGCATTGATATAAATAGCATTTCGGGATACATTCCAATTTTAGTTAGTCCTTGAACTAAAATTGAGAATTAAAATTCGAATTTGATCATAGCAGCCATTTGAAAAATAATTAATTAATTCATCTTGAGTTAATTAGTTGGAGAAAATCAAACATGAAGTCTATGTGAAGACATGCAACAGTTATCCCTTTGATTGAGGAAGTTATCCCTTAATTAAGGAGATCAGGATGAGTCGCACTTTGATTGTAATTAGTTAGCTCAGTTAACTAAGTCAAGTCTAGTTAGATTAGTTCCAACAGTTTGTGGAATTGATTGTGAGTTCAGTTAGTTAATGCATGCATGCATGTAACTAGTGTACTTCAGATAACTGAATATTCTCTCATAAATAACTCATGCATGTCAGTTCAGTCAGAGATCCAGTTGATATCAGAGGATGGGATAATGTACTATCAGTTGCAGGAATATTGCCTTGAGGATATCTCTTTCATGCAGAAGGAATTCATTCCTTGAGGATTGCACAGTTATTTATGAGTTTGGTGAGTTGTGTGAGAGGTGAATTCACACAGGTGGCAGCCAGAGGACCTAGGAGAAACTGTGCAAGGAAATAGGAGGCTTGGAGGACTGAAGGAAGGCATATGTTGTGTCTATTCAGTCTATGAGCAGCATTGATGGATTGTACTGAGAGCAGGATAGCTTGTGAGCTAAAGCTTTGTGTAATCCGGAGATATTTCCACTTGTATGATAATACAAAGATCAGGGTTTTTAGCTGAGGCTTTCCCCAGAGTATTCTTCTGTGTTCATGTGTGATTGATTTCTCATTTTCCGTTATATGTGTTCTATTTGATCTTGCTCAAAATCGATTAAGCTTCCGCAAGTTTGTTTGTAGAAGTAGATCAAGTATTTTGCTTTAGTATATTGCATTATCAGGTGATCCACAGTGAGAATTTCTACACATCTTTCAACTTCTAAACCTCTACATTGACTTTGGATTTTTTCTCTACTTCGTCTTTTCTTTTAGCCTCAACTTTATTTTTGCCTTTCTCTAATGCTTCTATCCTTCTCTTTTCCTATTCTTTTCTTTTCTCTTAAAGGGCTTGTCTCTCAAAAGCAACCCTTTCAACTTACCTATTCTTTCTTCTCTCTTTTTCCTCAGCAATAACTTGTAGATTATTTAGAACGTCTTCTAAATTAATGCTCTTTTGAGGTTTTTAGATTCAATCTCTTCATGCTATCAGGGGAAGGAGATCTTTATATTAGCTCTATATTTCTTAATAATCCCTATGGGATCATGCTTTTCAGTTCTTTCAAGTTTAAAATGATATTCATCAGTCTTTTCTCCTTCCATTCCATCGCAAGTAGCATCTATTAATCCATACGTGCCTATATACAGAGGATAAGTTGGGCCACTGAATCTTATGATGTTTGATTAGGCATGCATTAAGAACATGTAGAATAGTTTGGGATTTATTTCCTAAATGAGAAACCTATTTGGTATATAATCTAGAAGTATGTGAGGTGTCAAAGTAACGCCATATATCTCTATACAAGTGGATTATTTATCTAGGTGCTAATCTCCATTCTCTTATAATTCTTCCATATCCTTTAGAGATATACTTGGGTAAGATTTATAGATATTTTCTCATATAATGGCACTAGGAAGCCATCATAGATAAGGGAAAATTAAATCTATACATGTTTTTCCATAAGTATTTAAAATAGACATGAATAGGGGGTTTATTTAGGTACCAAGACCAACCTAACCTTATGAATTTTTTGGAAGCACAAATCACATGAAATAGATAGGAAGAAAAATAAAATTATGGGGTTATTCATAATGCAGCTAATTGATCCTTTACCATAGATTTTACTAATTAGTTGGATAGGATAGAAACCTAGTTGAAAATATTTTCACTCTTAGTTATCTCATACATCATTGGCACCCACCCTATCCTCACATGATTTGCATATTTCTCTCAACAAATCCTAGTTTCTAATTGGGTTTCTTATATCTAACTTGACTTAAAGTGTATAATGGGAAATGCATACTACTTGATTTGAAAGTCCTCCCTTCCTCATACTAATAAGTAAGGATATCATAATAGCTATTTTCATGAATAAATACTCTTAGCCACTCACTAGAGAAGTAGATTTCAATCTTTTACATCTTGGATCAAGCTTCAAATTCAATCAATGTGAATGATCTAACACAATTTCCTTGGTTATTCAAAATCCTTATAGCACTAATCTATATATTATGTATTAGAAATATGATCATTTCTATAGAAGGAATTATTGCAGATATGGATACTGCATTGTGTAAGAAGGATATCTTTAATTTTAGTGATATTTTGAGTTCTTCTTATTCTCTTTCATCAAATTTATCATGATTCCTAATCCCTTTCTTATCTTCATTCAAATGAAATAATTCATTGCATCTATGGGACCCATCTTATAGTAGCATACGAAGTATTTACATAAATGGGCATCCTAACATCTTTAGGAGTTTTGGGGTCCATAATTGGTTGCTTTCCCTTGATAGAATTCTTCTACATTTTAATTGATGATTTCAGCATTATGGGTGTCTTCTTTCCTATGTGTTGTTTCCTAAGTATCCTCTATGGTTTCAATTACATCCTTTGGTTAATGTGATACTGGTTGCTAATGTACACATTTCCTCCTCTTTTTTTATCCTTTGGTAGCCATATAGAAATTCCCGCATGTTAATGTAACATAAAAATAGGACACATGGGGTTTATCTAACAAAACAAATTAATTGAATTAACAAATTCTCTCTAGCAATTCGAAATGAAAACTGGTTGTTAAGGATGATAATATTGAGCTTGACTTAAGGCACAAGTTGTTGTATTGGATATTATATATCTTTGAATTCAACTAAGATTTACAATTGAAAGCCAAGTTTTCTCCAATTCAATTCATAGGTAAATACAAAGGAGATTGAACTTCATGCAAGTGGCCCATGCAACTTTTTCAGGGTGGGAAGAAAACATCTATTGAGATGCAAGGAATCACTAGCTAGATTCAAACCAAAAAAAAATTGAATGCAATTGGATATTAACATAACCTAAAGAAAAGATAATGCATTTAAATAGCTCATTTGAAAAGCACAACTTACTAAGCAAACAACAACATTTTGTAATCACCTACTCGGTTTGTGAGGTTGATAGATAGGTGGTTATTTCAAGGTTGCATTGTCCATGAATACTTCTACAATTTGAAGTATTACAAGGGAAAACTAATTGTCAATTCAACATGAAACTCTTTGAACAAATGAGCTTTTACATTCAACTTACAACCTTTATTCTAAACGCCCAAAAGGAAATATTGCATTTATTTATGTCTAAAAGGTGATAGTTCAAGATATGGCGCCATTGAATTGGGCCAAGAAAAGACATGCCTTAAAAATTCATTAATGAAAAAATGACTTATGTATATTACCTAATTAAAAATTTATAAGTTACATGTGTGAAAGGGCTAAAAAACTAAATGATCAATTTGAGAATTGAGGCCAATTGAAAATTTGGGACCCAATTACACTATCTTTCAATGGGGAAATCCCTATTTGGAGATCAAAACCATGTATTAGATTAGATCAAGATTTCAATACAATTAGTGGTTAGAGGGTTCAATTCAAACACTAGGCATTCCAAGGTTTGAGATAAAATTTAAAGAGGATCTATATTAACAAAGATCATCAAACAATAACCAAAAGCTTAAATATTTCAAACGATGATAAGAGGACCTAATTTGGAGATTGTGGCCAATCTCCAAATAAAAACAAGGCTCAACAAAGGGAGGTGAAAGCATGGCTCCATTTTGAAGTTAGGATGATTGAAAAATTAAGAGAAAGAAATCTCTAAGGTAATAAGAATGGAGCTCTACCTAAGGATTGAGGTCGATTAGAATATTGGGAAGAAGTTTAAAAATTGAAGGGGAGAGAAAGGCTTGATTTTGGGGAATTAACTCTGATATAGAAATAGGTGGATAAGATTAGAAAAGAAGAAAAGAGCATGTAAAGAATTTGAACAACAAAAATTGAGAATTCAAGGTAAATACACTTCAATAAAAAATGAAAGGGAAATGAAACTTAGGAAAAAGAAAAAATTGAGGAAAGGGAAATGAAACTAAGGAAAAAGAACAATTTAGGAAAGGGGCTTGATTTGGGAAATAAGAGGGAAAATTTAAAAGTTAACAAGTTAAAATCTTATCGAAGGAAAACATCATCTCAAGTGAAAAGAACCATAATCAAGAGATTGAAACATGAAATCTCATTCAACTTATTCATTTCAAAAGAATTGAAAGAAATTAGGTTGTCAACATGGTAGGTCAACTTCTAGGAGGCATAACATTTTCATACAAACTCCAATTGATGTGATTCTTGCACTGTTTGAAAGGTATCATTATTATTATAAAAAATCATAAAATTAATTAAATTAGGACTTTATTTAAAATTACTATTATTATTATTGTTATTAATTATAAGAATAATTAATATATGAGTTAAACATATATACATTTAAAAGAACATGTAACAAGAGCTTTAACCATGGAGATTCACCTCACTTTGCCATGGATATTTTTAACTTGTAAATATGATTTGTTACAATACCAAGGGCCAATACCATGGTTTACTAATACTCCATGCCCAAAAAAACCATAAATCATGTTCATATCATAAATTTTTTAATTAATCAATTTAATTAAAAGGGAAGAAAGGGCATAACTACTTTTGAGATAAAGCTCAACCTTTGATTGTGACTACTACTAAGAATATCCTAGAATATTTTCTGGAGGTTGAATCCTACCATCTACCTAATAATTATTAATAATTAAATTAAAATCCCTATTCCAAAATAAACATTGTTTTACTTTTAGTTAAAACATTAATGTTGATAGTTGCATGGCATTCAATGTTGCATTTATTAAATGAATGCTTTGAAGTAATTAATGTTAAAAAAAAAAATTCTAATTAAGGTTTTTAGGGTGATTGGTTGGAGAAACAATTTTATGTGTGTGTGTGTGTGTATTTTGTTGCTAATATAAAAGTTGTTATTCTCTCTTGCTCAATTTCAAATCCAAATTTGTGAGATTCTTACTCTCATCATGAGACGATTGTTGAAAATTAGTTTGGCCCCAAACATTGAAGAATAAAGTTTACCATGGGTACCATCCTCAAAATGACGGGATGCATTGCATGAATGCATTTCCTAAGGAAGTGATATGATAATCACCCTATGAGTGACCTCAGTAAAGATTTATTTAACAGAAGGTATTACAGACCCATGTGCTGGTGTGTGTGTTCTGTGTTATTGAACAACGGATCGATCAGATTGCCAATACATAGACATTTTGAATGGAAAGACAGTAGAGAAATGCAGTAAGCAGACACAAAGACACAAGCAATTTTTAATAAGGACTTCACCCTATTCTCTAGGGCTACGTCTTTGGTCCAGCTTCAGTGGTGGCCTTGTTTTATTATGTCTTTGAGTAGAGAAATTACAATACAGGGACTCAATATGAGTTCTCCTGAAGCAGATTTTTGCTTGGCAAGGTGGTTCTTGGATTCCCCAAGCCACTTGGAGTACACAGACTCTCATTCTTCCTACCCGCTCTGTGACCCTCGGTCTACAGTGGAAAGAGCCAACTGTGATGCTCAATCCGGACAGATTCCTCTATGGCAAGGCTTGATTCTTCAAGCTCTCTGGTGCTCGATGCTGCCTGTGGTCAACTTGGCCCTTTGTCTCCTCTGCTTGGCTTTACTACTCTCTGTGCTCAGTCCTCCTCTCAGGGTCCACTGTTCACTGTCTCTCTTGGTCACTTGGACTCTTCGATCTGAATCTCCTTTCTGATCTCTAATTCGACTACCTCCGTTCATGGCTTTACTCATTCAATCCTTGGCCTGTTCGTTTCCTCTTCTTCCTGCGTCGATTCGCCTGTCGCCTGTGTGCTTGGAATTCCCTGTTCGGCATCAGCATAACGCTCAGGAAGTAGCCACGTGTCTCCATCGGAACTGCGCCAACCCGCTTGCCGATTCGTTGCTTTCTCCACCGTGGCAGTCAACAGATTCCAAATCCTCTTAAATCGCGGCTTTATCCCCTGTCAATTCCGCTCTGTCTATCGGGCGCAATCTCAGCCGTTCGATTTGGGCTCCTCCAGATCCAACGTCATTCGCACGTCGAGCACGGTTGACTTGCTCGACCGATAACGCGCGATCATAGTGGTTTTTCTCTCTCCTCCACTGCCACGCGTCGATCGCTGATTGTGATCGCTCTGCTTTCTCCAAAACCTCTTACCGTTCAAGGGCATCCCGATCAAACCGCCGGTTTCTAGGCCGTGGGTCCCACCATCGTACATTGGCACTTTTTCCTTTTTCCGCCTGCGGTCCTCTGGCTCTCCAATGTGACCGAGTGCTTAAGCCCTACCATTTCGGCCCTGTTTGCCCAGCAATGCACATTAAGCGCTAATGCGCATTGAAAACCAGCTCCTTTTCCCATTCCGGGGCTCCCAGGGGCTATTTTGACCTCCTGCGCAGTCTCCATGGGCCTCGTTCAGCGCACTTTGACCGAGGTCCTCGTCATTCCATGCTGGCTACCATGGCCACTAGTTCAGGGTGTTTTCGATTGCTGTTTTGGACTCTTCAAGGATTTGTTCGACCTATTTTAGTCACGGTTCCATGTCAGTCGTTTATGGATCCGATTTGGATCACGGCCTCCCAATTGAAAAGATTTTGGACCACCAAAAGTTGGTTTTCTTTTAAGCATCGACTAAGTGAGGAAATTGTTGTCTCACTTGTCCAATCTCAATCCACTTCGCATTGCTCGGCTTCGAACCTTTAAGCCCAATTCTGAGGTATTCCACCTGTCCACTACGCGTCGTCCTTACCTTTCTGTCCAGCACTGTATCTTCCTGCAGCTCATTAAGATATTCCGGTAGTAGATCATCAACAGAAGGCAATTGACTCTGCTCTTCAGGGTCCTCAATCATTGAAGGTTCAAACAATCTCAAGCAATCTGCGTTCATGACTGAGTAGATGTGCATGTAAGCTGGCAGATCAAGGCGAAAAGCATTTTCACCAATCTTCTCAAGTATCTTGAAGGGTCCATACCTGATAGGTTTTAGCTTCTTACCTTCACCTTGCATCCTGTCCTTATTGATATACAACCAGACTTGGTCTCCAACTTGAAAACTATGCTCCATCCGATGCTTATCATGCCTAGCCTTGTACTTGGCTTGGCTCTTTTCCAGCTGTTCCTGTACTGCCTGGTGGATCTCCTGGATCTGTTCAATGAACCTAGTTGCTTTGTCCACATCACTGTGTCCGTCAACCATGGTATCTTTACCAAAGACAAAATCCAAGGGAGACCTTGGTATGAAACCAAAGCCGGTCTCAAAAGGAGATCTCTATGTAGAAGAGTGTTTGGCTCTATTGTAAGCATGTCGCACATAGCACAAGTGCTCATCCCAAAGCTTAGGATGTTTGCTGCAATATCCTCTCAGTAACTGGATCACTGTCCTGTTTACTACTTCTGTCTGGCCATCTGTTTGTGGATGAAAAGCTATGGTTTTCTTTAATTGGTGTCCATTAGTTCCCACAGACTGGACCAAAACTTCCCCATAAATTGGGTGTCTCGATCAGATATAATAGAAGTGGGTAATCCAAAATGAACCCATACATGTTCAAAGAATAATTTTGCAGTTTGTTCAATTGTAATATGTTTGCTACATGGTATCAAAATACACATTTTGCTAAAGCTATCCACAATAACATACATATAATCATGACCTTTCCTAGATTTGGGCAGTTCTCCAACAAAATCCATGGAAATGCTCTCCCAAGGGTGAGAGGGAACTGGCAATGGAGTGTACCAGCCTAGTTTTTTGTTGCTGGGCTTGCTTTTGGCACACATAGCACACCCCTTTACATATCTAGAAACTGTCTCATTCATTTTTGGCCAATAACAGAACCTTTGCAGCTGTGCAACTGTTTTACTTATCCCAAAGTGACCTGATATCAGAGAAGTGTGTGCTTCCCTAATTATCTTTTCTCTCTCAGTTTGTGGAATGCAGAGTTTCCCACAATGATATAAGAGTCAGCCCTTCACATGATAGTACAATTCTTCTACTCTCTTGCCTTGACTTAAAGTTGCATATACATCTTTAAAGTCCGTGTCTTGAGCATACTGTTCTATGTAGCTTTCATGTAGTACATAATTATGCTTAAGGATGGTAGATGCATTTATAATGGGTCTAGATAACATGTCTGCAACCTTGTTATGTATGCCCTTTTTATATCTGATGACTAAATGAAACTGTTGTAGAAAACCCATCCATCTGTAATGTCTTGATTGTTGCAACTTAGTTTGGGAGTGTAGATATTGAAGTGGCTGATGATCAGTATGTATTATTGTTTCTTTTCCCATTAAATAATGTTTCCACTTTTTCACACTTTGAACTAATGCATACAATTCTTTATCATAGGTAGGATAGTTAACTACTGCAGGATTAAAAGTCTCAGAATGATAACATATGGGTTTACCGTGTTGTGTCAACACTGCTCCCATGGCATAGTCACTGGCATCAGTTTGTATCTCAAATGGTCTTTGTAGATCTGGCAGTGCTAGTACAGGTGCTGTACTAATTTTGTCTTTCAAGGTGTCGAAGGCTTTTTGCTGTTTGCCTCCCCACTGAAACACCTTGTTCAATCCTGTCAAAGCATGTAAGGGAGCTGCAATTGAGGAAAAGTTTGAAATGAACTTCCTCCAATATTGTGCTGCTCCTAAGAAGCTTCTCACTTCTGTAGCAGACTTGGGTTTAGGCCAGTTTACAATGACTGCCACTTTAGAGGGATCTATTTTCAATTCACCTCCCCCTACTATATGACCCAAATAATTTAGAGAGGTTTTGCCAAATTCACATTTTGAGAGTTAAACATAAAGTTTTTCTCTTTTAAAAACATATAATGTCTGCTTAACATGCTTTAAATGTTCTTCCCACGTTTTACTAAAAATCAGAATGTCATCCAAATACACAATAACAAAATCATCAAGAAAATGTCTGAGTACATCATTCATTAATCTCATGAAAGTAGCAGGGGCATTGGTCAAGCCAAAAGGCATAACCAGCCATTCATACAATCCCTGCTCTGTTTTAAAAGAAGTCTTCCATGCATCTTGCTCTGCAACTCTGACCTGATAGTATCCACTGTGCAAATCCAGCTTGGTGAAATAAACAGCTTCCTTCAATTGATCTAAAAGATCATCTATGCGATGAAGGGGATAACGATTTTTTATCGTTATTTTATTCAATGCTCGGTAATCAATGCACATTCTCCACGAGCCATCTTTCTTTCTCACCAAAACGATTGGTGACCCACATGGTGATGTGCTAGGCCTGATGAACCCTTTCTCGAGCAACTCCTGCACTTGCTTCTTGATTTCAACATTCTCTAAAGCAGATAACCTGTACATCCCAATGTTAGGCAAAGGAACATCTTGCTGTAAAATAATATCATGTACTATTTCCTTTTTGGGTGGCAGACCTTGAGGTTCTTGAAACAAAACATCATACTCTGAAACAATCTTTTCTATATCAGCTTGTTGATCAGAATTACAGCCCTCATATACATCAATTTTACCAGTTTTCTTTTTCTTTACAACCATTAGTAAGAACTGTTTGCATGAATTTATCATTCTTTTCATTTGTCCTAAGTTTATAAGAGTATAATTATTCTTGAGCTTATGAGCTCTTACAAAGTATTCGATTCCATCTTTAACAAGTAGATACTTGTTCTCAGCTCTATAGAAAATAACGTTTCTATCATACAAGTAAGGACTTCCTAAAACAATTCCACATATATCCAAAGGAATTACATCTAACTCAACCTCATCTACAAATGCTGACCCAAAAGAAAACTTGATTTTGCATTGTCTAGTCACTTGTAGTTGTGCTTTATCGTTCAACCATCCTAATGGGTATGGCTTCTTATGAGGTGTAGTTTCTAATCCCAATTTCTTTACAATTGCTTCAGAAATCAGATTTACTTGTGAGCCGCTATCAAACAAAGTATCAATCTTTTGATATTTGGAAACAACTCGAATATGGAAAAGCTCATGCCTTTTTCTCTCATGTTCTCATCAATAACAGATTGAGCAGAATTACTAGTAGATGCTTCAGAATTCTTACCTTTTATACTTGTGGCTGCTATGATTATTTCATCTCCCGAGTCTGACCCCAAATCTTTCTGAATAACTGCAGCAGTGATCTTCTTCTTACCCTTGGACTTCTTAGGTCTTAGCTCTGGATGCAGAATCCAACAGTGCTCATCATCATGCCACTCCTTTTTACAGTGAGTGCATGAAGCTTTGCCTTTTTGTGCAGTGTTGGCCTTCCTTGCTTTCCATTTCTGCTTTCTTTTCTCCTTGCTTTTGCTTACATTGGGTTGGGATGGTCCCCCAACTTCTAGATTTCCATTCTTTCCTCTTGCTTCTAGATGAGTAGCTTGTACAAATACCTCATCTATACTAGTGGGATTAAACATGAGGATAGTATGCCTCATGTAGCTGTGTAGACCCCCAATGTACTTCAAAAGAGTTTCTGGTGAGTCTAATGAAATACCTAACATCAATGCTCTCTTTCGGAACTCTTGAGTATACCCTTGTACACTTTGCCCTTTCAACTGCTGAAGAGTTTTGCCAACTCATCATGGCTTGTTGCATGTAGGCCAATGGATAGAACTGCTTTCTGATGGCAGAAACAAAGTCACTCCAGACAGAGATGGTCTTACCATGCTTCTTCACATCAGCTTGGGTTCTGCCTTCCCACCAAACCAAGGCAGTGCCTCCTAGGCGTAGGCTTGCCAGCTGAATCTTACTCTTGTCTGAGTCTATGTTCTGCACCTTGCAATACACATCGATTTGTCTTATCCAGTTGTCCAACTTTTCAGCATTCAACTCTCCATCATATATAGGCAAATCAAATTTAACATCTAACTTAATCAAAGATGCTTTCTTATTATGCACAGGGCTACTAGGAGGTGTAGGGAAGCTTTCTTCTTTTCCCTTCCCTTTGGAGTGGTCATGGGAATGAGGTTCATCTTCTTATTTATCTTGCTTAGAGCCTGATGAATCCTCACTCTAATGCTTTCTAAAGTCCCTATACATTTCTTCCACCATGGACTTTATGGCTAGGAAACTTTCTAGAAATTGAGGGTTTGGCCCTACAGAACCTTCTTCTGACATTGTCTTTTGAGAATAGACTCTCCCAATTTCAGGATTAGTTTCCACCAATTCTCCTTCTCCCAATTTGAGCTTTCATCTAGTGATCATTCACAGCTAAACCAACACAAGCTTGTCTAACCTTATAGCTTAGAGCTCTGATACCACTTGATCTGATAATCACCCTATGAGTGACCTCAGTAAAGATTTATTTAACAGAAGGTATTACAGACTCATGTGCTGGTGTGTGTGTTCTGTGTTATTGAAACAACGGATCGATCAGATTGCCAATACACAAACATTTTGAATGGAAAGACAGCAGAGAAATGCAGTAAGCAGACACAAAGACACAAGCAATTTTTAATAAGGAGTTCACCCTATTCTCCAGGGCTACGTCTCCGGTCCAGCTTTAGTGGTGGCCTTGTTTTATTATGTCTTTGAGTAGAGAAATTACAATACAGGGACTCAATATGAGTTCTCCTGAAGCAGATTTTTGCTTGGCAGGGTGGTTCTTGGATTCCCCAAGCCACTTGGAGTACACAGACTCTTGTTCTTCCTACCCGCTCTGTGACCCTCGGTCTACAGTGGAAAGAGCCAACTGTGATGCTCAATCCGGATAGATTCCTCTATGGGAAGGCTTGATTCTTCAAGCTCTCTGGTGCTCGATGCTGCCTGTGGTCAGCTCGGCCCTCTGTCTCCTCTGCTTGGCTTTACTGCTCTCTGTGCTCAGTCCTCCTCTTAGGGCTCACTGTTCATTGTCTCTCTTGGTCACTTGGACTCTTTGATTTGAATCTCCTTTCTGATCTCTAATTCGACTACCTCCGTTCATGGCTTTAGTCATTCGATCCTCGGTCTGTTCGTTTCCTCTTCTTCTTGCGTCGATTCGCCTGTCACCTGTGTGCTTGGAATTCCCTATTCGGTGTCAGCATAACGATCAGGAAGTAGCCACGTGTCTCCATCGGAACTGTGCCAGCCCGCTTGCCGATTCGTTTCTTTCTCCACCGTGGCAGTCAACGGATTTCAAATCCTCTTAAATCGTGGCTTTATCCCCTGTCAATTCCGCTCTGTCTATTGGGCGCAATCTCAGCCGTCTGATCTGGGCTCCTCCAGATCCAACGTCATTCGCACGTTGAGCACGGTTGACTTGCTCGACCGATAACGTGCAATCACAGCAGTTTTTCTCTCTCCTTCACTGCCACGCATCGATCGCTGTTTGTGATCGCTCCGCTTTCTCCAAAACCTCTTACCGTTCAAGGGCGTCCTGATCAAACCGCCGGTTTCTAGGCCGTGGGTCCCACCATCGTACATTGGCACTTTTTCCTTTTTCCGCCTGTAGTCCTCTGGCTCCCCGATGTGACCGAGTGACGCGCATCGAAAACCAGCTCCTTTTCCCATTCCGGGGCTCCCAGGGGCTATTTTGACCTCCTGCGCAGTCTCCATGGGCCTTGGTCAGCCATGGCCACTGGTTTAGGGTGTTTTCGATTGTTGTTTTGGACTCTTCAAGGATTTGTTCGACCTGTTTTAGTCACGGTTCCATGTCAGTCATTTATGGATCCGATTTGGATCAGGAAGCCCACCAAGTATTTTCCATAATTCTGAGGATGGGACCCATGTTAAATAATCAATAGGGATTTTCCCCAATGAAAGGCCCCAATTAGACGTGAATGCGTGTCCTAAGGAAACCCAATGGGTAGTTCCCCTCATTTTGGGGATCGTAACCATGTTAAACAATCAATAGGAAGCCCCCCCAATAAAAGGTTCCAATTACACCTCACACTATTTGAAATTGGGAACTTGTTCAAATTATGGCTTGGTAACCTTTTACTAGTTTTAAGTGGTTTATCAATTGTGGATTGATCCATCATTGAGGTTTTGTTATGATGCAATAAATGAGATATACCTATTTTTATATGAAAAATGTAAAATAGTCCTTAGGATAAACTAGCAAAATCAAGGAGATAAACATAAGGTATTGTCTACCGAGGCGACAATTTTGCTTGGACAACCATTTCGCTTGGAAGACCATTTCTTGTTGGAATCCGACCATTTTTTTTTAAAATCCAACCATGGGATTGTTTGAATCATTTTTTTGATGGTTGAAATGGATTCAATGCCATCAAAAACCCCCAGGGCTCCCAAAATCCTGAAGTTTGATAGTTGTAACTTAGATTTCCAAAAATTTCTTTTGGATTTTGTCAAAATCATGTTGAATTTTACATTGTTTTATCAGTGAGAACATCGACTCCTTAGAATATTGCTAAACGCAGTAATAAATATATTGTTACTTTATATCTTTGGTAAGAAAGTTACTAGGAAAATAATAGAAAAAATGTAAATAACTAGTTATATAACCAAGAACTCTTAAAATGAACAAGTGACTACAATATTGTAATTATGGTCATAGATAAATAATTTGTGATATAAACAAGACAAGGAAAGTTTTACATACATGACAAAAATATATAATGTAAGATAAAATTTGTTGGGTATGTGTTATATTCTTTCCACGACTAGCTATCGGCATTGTTATGTTGCACTGGGCGTGGGGGGGGGGGGGGGTCATAGGGGGGACAACAACCCCCCTTGCTAGGGGTTTGCATGGGGAGGTTCCCCCCCTGTATGGGGTCTGGGAAAATGCCCTAGGAATTTTTATTTTTTATGAAACCCAATAATAGTTGGGTGGACCCAAGAATGGGAGGCAAACCCAAAGATGGCGGGTGTACCTACCCATGGTTTTGTGCATGGTTTTTGTGCGTGACGGTTTTTTCCCATGGTATTTTGTAGATCCGATCAAGGGAACTTTGGTTATGTTCTAATCTAGGGTTAATGGATTGGGGTTTATGAATTATTCAAAATGTGTATATATGTATTGTAACATTGAAAGGAATATAATGAAAAATCAATTTGGGTTTCCCGGTTTAGGTTCCAAGAGAAAATCTTTTTGTATATTTTTATGTTCTTGCCATTGTTTATTTTTTTTGTTTGCAGGTAATTTCTTTATAGGGTTAAAACCTACAAAAATCTTACATCATTCTAGATCTTAATAAATTAATAGAAATTTTTCTATACATCATAAGGTTCACAATTAATGTTTGTCTCCAAAATAACTTAGATAACACTATTTTCTCAATCATTCATTTCCTAAAAATTTTTACAAAATCGTAAAATCAAAGTTCCTTTATACAATTTTAATTTATAATGTACCTAGGGGGGATAATATGTGGTACCTAGGGAAATACCACTTAATAATTCATGTGCAATAAATAGGTCCACTAGGTAGTTAGGAGAAACAAATGTAGTAATAAAATGCAGCTAACATTCACTCCTAGGAAAACTCATGAAAAAATATAAATGAAAATAAGTATCATTATATTGAGATATGTTGGTGTAACATCCCTTTTTCTAATCCCCAAGTTTTCAAATGTAATTAAAGGATGATAATGATGTAAGGTCAACATGTTTATATTGTCAAAGACTGTTTGATGTAAACACTATGTTGATTTAAATATAAATTGCTAAAACTAAAGAAGGATGAGCCTACATGGATCATGATGTTAATAAGGATAGAATTCTTAGGGAGCATATAAGGGAGATTGGGAAATTTCCAATCCTCCCTAAATTTAATGTTTTGACCCATGATGTTCTTGTTGAGCTACCATTTTTCAAAAATGATTATGAAAGGATAGAGGGAAATGGATATTGAAGCCACCCAAGCATGGTTTGTGTACCTCATGGTAGTGCAGGTTGATTCCATAGATTGAGAAGGGAACCCTAGATGCCTCTTGTGTGAAGCCAATGCTCATGGGGAAGGGTTGTTAGTTTTAAAAGTTGAGGAAAAAGAGTAATACAAGGATTGGAGAGGAGAGACCTGAATTATGCATGTAAACCCAGAGTGGTTGTGACTCTAAAATCCTATGTTTGGAAATTGGACTACAAAGTCTAGACTTGATAGTTGATGAAGTAGTAAGAGGGCCCCGTGCCTTAGTCAAGTGACAAAGAACAAATTTTCTATTTAGATGTGTATATGCATGTGAAGCACTAGAAAGAAGGAGGATCATTGAGGAAAATGTAGTAAGCAGTGAAGGAGTCTCCATTTAAATTGTGCAGTCCTTAGTGGCCATACTTTCTATGTATTAAAGAAAGACTTAGTGCTTAATGGATGACGTCCCTATTTCCCAATCAGTGGAGGAGAATGGCCTTCACTCTCTACCTCTAAATTTCTCTTTGGTTTAATAACTTGAATGAAGCATCCTTTAGACATAAGATTTGGCTTTATGGTGGCCAACCACAAGAAAATCACAATCACTAGTTGTGCCTATGGTTAGTTGGATAGTGGTAGTCCCTTCTTTAGTTTCTAGTAATTTTAAGTGGAACAAACAAGTGTATTCTTCCTTGTAAATTAAATGCAAATGTTGTTCAATACTTCATGTTTAAGCATAGTGCTAGATTTATTTTGTATGTGTGCATTGGTAGGTTGAGAATTGTTGTATGGTTGAAATGAATATGCATGACTAATGTTCTAAGCAATTTACATGATTTTCTTAACTGTTGAAATCCATTCCTTATGAGTATGAAATAAAAACCCTTCTCTAATGCTAAGTGAGAATTGCTATGTATTGTATGTTCATAAATGGAAAGGCCAACCTTGAATGTAATGGTTCTTTTAGTAGCTGTATGAAGGCCACTTGGTTAAAAGTGGTAGTTTTTTGTTGAAGGTAGTTGAAAACTCCTATGATTATTGAGGGTGGATTTGGGAAAAATCCCAAATATTTTTTAGAAAATTTGTAGTTTGAGCCCTTCTTTTGGGCCAAGGGAAAATTTAGGATTTGACCCTTGTATTCCCAAGCTATTAAAAGAAATTTAGGGTTGAGCCTTTAGTGAAAAATTCCTCAATTTTTTTTGGATGTAATTTCCCTTTTTAATTAACAAAGCAATGGAAATTTGAGGTTTAGATGGCTTTAGCCTTATCCCATAGTCACATGGATCAACAAGATCTAGGAATAAGTGCTGTAAAGGAGGCTTACCAAGATATCAGGCCCTAAAGGTTTTAGTAATGCCTATAATAATTCTTGGGGGATTTCTTGATATGGAACGACCCGAGAAATGGATCATCAAATGAGGGACATATTCCCACCTATCGAGGCATCAACTAACACCCTTGGGATATCAAAGTATTATCATCTAGGTCTCTCATGGATGACATCACAATGGGATCATGATTGGTGACATGGAAATATGACATGGATGACACATGTCATCCAAATATATCCTTTTTGGACATGCCAAATATAAAAAAATGAGTGACATATGGCACACATTAAGCATGCCACATGGGAGTGGACACATCAACACTTGCCATATGTTAGGTGGTGATTGATTTTCCATGATCGCCAGCGTATTCCATGTTGTCATGTTGGCTTATCAACATAATGGGGGTTCTGAAGTACTGTGTCCAAGAAAACTCATTGATATCATTATATCTCGATAACTTGTTAGTTAGGAAAGCTCATCAATGAGTAGAAGACAATAGTGCTACCGAAATTGTGATTTGAGGTTATGGAAGAAAGAATTTTTTTGGATAAAACTATCTTCATAACGTACCTCGAAGGTCTTGTCTAATTACGCCCCAAGACCCTAATATGGCATTAGGGGGTTGGGTGTGTTAAAGAGTGGTAGGAAAGTTTTTGTTCAAATATTGGACTTGGATGAGCCAAAGATACACCATAAAAATAAAATTGGAACTTAATTTTTAGAATATGGGCTAAAAAGCCTTGAAGTACAAAGATTTAATTCGAGTATTTTTTTTATGACCCTGCTATATTTAAATATTGCTAATTTATCTAACCTATGTCTAAATGTATTAAACAATAGTTTCAAACCAACCTAATTTAGTGCTAGTGCACCCAAGATAACTTAGTACGATTAACTATTATTTATGTTTATTTTAAACTAACATTGTGTGTGTTATTATAGTACATAAGAAGATACATTTTCTAGCAAAAATACAATAGGAATGTGCAACAAAATGGTTTAGTGAAACATGGATATAACTCCTCATAACATAGAAGAGGAGTTAGATGAGAGGAGAGCAGTAGAGACATCTCATGATTGGATGGATAATCTTAGAAGCCTAAGGGTTGAACTTAGAAGTTATAAGGATGATAATGAGAAAATTATCAAAGCCTCAAAAAAGAAAAAAGAAATAAATGTCAATAACATGGTTTACTAACACTACATGTCCAAAAAAACTATAAATCATGTTCATATGAGACATGTTTATGTCACAATTTTTTTAATTAATCAATTTAATTAAAATGGATGAAAGAGCATAACTACTTTTGAGATAAATCTCAACCCTTGATTGTGACTACTAATAAGAATATTCTAGAATATTTTGTGGAGGTTGAATCCTACCATTCACCTAATAATTATTAATAATTAAATTAAAATTCTAGGAACCCTATTCCAAAGTAGACACTAGTTTATTTTTAATTAAAACATTAATGTTAGTAATTGCATAACATGCACTACATTTATTTTATTTTATTTTTTTGGCTTGAATCAATGAGATTTGAACCTTGAATCACATTCTTTGAATCTCATTGTTTATATAATATTTCGTATCATGACAATCACTAATTGAGCTGCCCCGATGAACCTTATAATTGTTTTTGGGTAAACACCCACGGAGGATTTGAACCAGTGACCTATTCGCATGGAGTGCCTTAACAATGCACCCATTCACTATCAATCCAAGGCCTCATGGGAAACATGCGTTGCATTTATTGAATTAATGTTTTTAAGTAATTAATATTTTTCAAAAACTAAATCTAATTAAGGGTTTTTGGGTGATTGGTTGGAGAATCAATTGTGTGTGTGTGCGCGTCAACTTTTTGTTGCTAATAGAAAATTTTTATTCTCTCTTGTTCAGTTTCAAATATTGCTTTATGAGATGTTTACTCTCATCATGAGTTAATTGTTGAATATTGGTTTGGGCCCAAAGTTTCAAGGGTCATGTTTACCATGGGTACCATCCTCTAAATGAGGGGATGTACCATCCTCCAAAATTTCGCAACCCAAGATCTAAAAATTATACCAAAGGATTAGCAGGATTTCCCCTCACTATGATCCAAGTTTCAGCTTCTGAAACCCCCTAGAAGATATGTTGCAGCAAAAATGTCAATGTGACCTATTTAAAGTTGCATTTAGCCAACCCAGCATTCTTTGATCATATTTCCTAAAATATCTTGACCCAAGATCTGAAAGTTGGACTAGATGATTAGTGGGGTTTCTTCTCATTATCGTCCAAGTTTCAGCTTCTAGAACCTCTGCGAAGAAACGTTATAGTAGAAATGTAGACATGGCTTGTTTAAAGATGCATCTAGGAATCCCAACTTCCTCTGATCATATTTCCTAAAATTTTTTAACCAAATATATTAAAATAGGACCGGAGGATCAACATGATTTCCCCTAACTATGGTCCAAGTTTCAGCTTTTGGAACCTCCTAGAAGAAAATTTATAGCAAAAATACCAACATGACCCATTTAAAGAGGAATTTTGGAAGCCTATCTTCCTCACCCAATGTTTTTACAAAATTTAATAAATATAAAAAGTTACAACCAAAAAGTATAACAAATACAGTCATGATAAATTTGGTGAAGGATAAATACTGTACATATAAACTCGTTGAAAATAGAAATTAAATAATCATGCATGTCACGAAAATCATCTATGCTAGAACTATCATTAATAGATAAATAAATATTTATTTATTATAGCTATAAGTATATTGGAAATTGAAGTAGGGTGAGCCACATTCCACCCCACCATTGACTTGATTGACCTACATTTTTTTTCATAGCTAGGCACCCCCATGCTAGATCTTCATGTCTTGAGGAGAACTTAAGTTAAGGGTATTTCGCACACTCAAATTTAGACCAAATTTTAACACTAGAAGTGAAGGCCATTCTTCGTCACACACAAACAAAGGAAAACTCAGTTATCAACCTTTCCATCGTTGACCAAGCTCACATTCACAAAAATACCATACAATTTTAAACAATGCAAGGAAGTCATTCTATGATCTCTTTAGTCCCTTAGCCCTCCCCTTTTCAATGATCTGTGTGCCACACATGACTAGGACCATTCCCAATACTTAGAACCATCTAGTCCAAAGAAAAGGTGATGTGACAAATTCATTTCCTGTCACACAAGTTGTCACTCACAACTCTTAACCAGTCATAAGGCCTGACCCTCTTTGGGTTCTATCATGACTTGTTTTTTCAATTCAAATTTTTTAAGTGAGAGAGAGAGATGGATGATATAGTAATAAAATAGAGGAAAACTAGAAGCTTAAGAACTAGGAAGAATAACCCTTGATTGCTCCTCCCTATTATTTTTATAATCACCCCTTGAACCTTTATCTTCCCAACCTTTCAACTTCTTTGAAATACTAATCATCACTTCACCAAAGATATATGTTTCCTCTTAAGTCATGTTTTTCCCCTCCCCAAGGCATCATAATCTATTGGTTGTCCCCTTCCTTCAACTCTAGCATTTTTATTAATAAAAATAAAAATTACATCATATAATAGAGTCTAACACCATAGGATCAATTTGGATCCCCAACATTATATGTTCTTAATTACATTAGAAATTTTTGGGTAATTAAAGGTGTGTCAAATCAGTCTTGAAGTAGCATAAGTGTATTCATATATACAACAAAATAATTTGACATAAGTATACATGCATGCATAGATATTAATTTAAACTTAAATTATTTCATATACTTGAGCCCATCTAGATTCATTGTTGAACCTTAGTTCTGATACCACTTTGTCACATACCCCTACTAAATTTATCCTAACTACACTTGCAAAAAAATTGTTTTCAACATTTTGTCAAACACTTTATAGGCAAAATCTTTCTTTAAATACTTTGTATACAACCAATTAAGTAGTATTCTTCTTGTAGATATGATGTCAAACATTTTGTACATGAAATCAAATAAGAAACATTGCTTTGATTCCATTAGTAACATCCTAATTGAAATGTACCACTCAACCATGCAACTTTAAATTTTTGTCTTTGATATATCTTATCAAATATGTTTGTATGTGAAATGTAATAAAACACCTTTAAAACATTTCTACAAATTATTTGCATGTAAATAGGCATATATAAGCTACAATATTAATATCATACAACAATGCTAAGACACAACAATACTATCCCCATCCACAAAACAACATTTTCATTTGGGGATTTTGGTGAGCACCAGTATTGCAGCAATAATGCTGCAACTCTTGGGGCTTCGTACTTTTCTTTTATCAACCCGGTAGTTTGTAACAAATTTGGAAGCGACGGTGCTCTATGCACAAGAACTAGTTCTTATTACATGCTGTCACTTGGTCAGCTGGCGCAAGATCACTAGGAGCTCTAGCCAAATTCTATGGATTCCAAAAGAAGCTCTGTATTTGATGAAAGAAAGGAAAGCTTACTCTACAGGGGCTACTCTACTTGCAAAAAGAAAAAGAAGACTGAAATGTAAAGTAAACCTAGCAAAGCCTACTTAACCAACCAATCCTACTTTTGCAGAAAGAGAGATAAAAAACCATGAAATGAGTGCCATTACTTAATCTAGGAAGTAAACAACATCTACTCAAGCTATTTCTAGATGGAAATGAGAGAAAAACATCTTTTTGGATTTTTATGTGAAATTGTCATGCATGTAATTTATTTGTGTGTGAATGTGGCAGTGATTAGGTGGCGATGGAGGGTGATTTTTGGATTTTCATAGGTGTAGGAGGATGTGGATGGGTCCTAGGATGGCTTAGGTGGCCTCTTGGAGGCTTTTCCAGCAATCGGACTTCAAAAAGAAGCCTACAGGAAAATCTACAGGAGGCTGCAGGGGATCTATAGGAGGTCTGTAGGAGGATGCCGAGAGCAGTTTTGGGGGTTTTGAAGGTAGGAAAGCAGGTGGAAAGGGTAGCTGAAAGCTAGGATGATATGTTGAGGTGTCTAGGGTCCATCAGGGATGATTAAGAGAAAGAAAGATGGTTGGACTTGTTCAAGGACAGAGAGGAAAATCTATGGGAAAAGTGCAGAAAGCTAAGGTAGATTTGTGAGGAACCTTGGGTGAACTGTGGAACATAGATCAAAGAGAGATGGTGATGGCTGTTGGCTGACTTATTGTGAGAAGAGAATTGCTGCAAAAGAATTGAAAATCAAACAATGAAATTAAGCAAGCAAGGAAACTAGATACATAAAAAAATAGGATTTTGCATCAAGCTAGTCTAAACTTTGATCTAGGAAAGTAAATGCTGAAAAATGCTACATGGAAAGAAAACATGGAAGGAAATTTATTGCAAAGACAGAAATGAGCGTGGTGAAAGAGATCTAAAGCAAAGCATTAACCTTCTAACAAACTGTAACACTAGAAATCCTATGGAAAAGGAAAATCTGTGTTTTTTGTGGCAGTAAGAGGGTCTTAGCCTCAATTCATGGTCCCAAAGGGAGGAAAGGAGGCCAAGGATCTGTTGATGGCCTTTTTAGATCTTCTTCTATCACTGTTCAACCTGCTATAGAACACTGAAATGGAAACAACCTTCTAAATCACCAAAAGCAACCTATTCTTAACCCAGAACAAAATCTACCTGTTATGAAACCAACTCACAAAAAGATAGAAAATATAGTTGAACACCTTAGAATTCAGCCTCTTCGAGGGGGAAACCTCCTTTACATTACACAATTGAACAATTCTTTGATGATTCAAATGACAAAACCTCCTTTCTATATATAGGAGTCTAAGGGGTCACAATATAACCAAGTCGACCTAACAATAATAATATAAAGGCACAAAAATAACAATAGAGGGATACTATGGGGCACAGTAATAACAATATGGGGACAATAGGGGCACAACAATATTAATAAAGGATACAACTACAATAGTAATGGGGGTATCATTAGTATTATAGGGACCTAACATGCCCTCTCCTTCAAAAAAGTGTTGTCCTCAACGCTTGAGTAGTTCTGGATGCTTCTGTATAAAATTCTCATCCTTCCATGTGGAATCTTCATCAGATAAGTTCTTTCACTTGATGAGATACTCTGAAATAGATCGATTTCATAGCTGTCAAGTTCTTGTTTCTATGATTGCTTCCGGTTCCAATATAATTTTTCCTTCCTCATCAAGTTTTGGCAATATTGTTTGAACTGGGAGCTTGTTGCCTATAACCTTTTTTAAACATGAAAGATGGAAAACTGGGTGCACTCGAGAAGCAGCAGGAAGCTCCAATTTGTATGCCATAGTACCAATCTTTTGCAACACCTTGTATGGACCATAATACTTTGGTGATAATTTATTAACCTTCTTAGCTTGCTTGAGGGACATTTGATTATATGGTTGTAACCGTAGGAATACCCAGTCACCTACATCAAAACTTATTTCATTGCGATGTTGATTTTCTTGTTGTTTCATTCTATTCTACACCAACATGAGGTTATCCTTTAAGAGTTGGAGAACTTGTTGTTTGTCTAGTCAATTTAACGTCTTAAATTGCTCCACATAAATGATCAATCCGGGTATCATAAATTGATGAAGTGTGGTGCACCATATGTGCTTAGTTAACCTTTTTCTTACTTCCTTGTTTTATAGTTTATGTTGTTTTTGGGGTTTTGTTCTTGTTGGTTTCCTAAAGTGTTTAATGCAAATGGAAATCCTATTCTAAGGTCTTAAGAATACTTTTAAAGGTCAAGTATGGATGTAGATTTTAAGACAAGATTTATGTTCCTTATGGTAACTTCCAAAACTTAACACTTCAAAAGATCTCAAAACATGTTATTGTTCAAATTAGTACTTGAACAAAAGTGTAAATATGCAGCTACTTAAATCAAACAAAAAATGAAATACTGATCATGAAATCACTGTCTCTGCTGCCCATCTAATTACAGAAATAAAATCTAAACTATTGCACTCAAACAAACCAAAAATTGTAGACTAACGAAAGCAAAATCAATTTACTTCACTTATAATCTGATACCTCGCCAGGTAGTTTTTCCGAGTTAAGCCATGGCTCTGGAGATAACGTCAATAACATGAAGAATTGATATCTAAATTACCTACTTGCAAATGAAAGTAAAATCAAGTCACTTCACTTATAATCCGATAGCTCACCTCGTAGCTTTTCGGGGTTCAGCCATGGATCTGGAGATAACGTCAATAACATGCAGAACCTGATATCTAAATTACCTACTTGCAAATAAAAGTAAAATCAAGTCACTTCACTTATAATCCGATAGCTCGCCAAGTAGCTTTTCGGGGTTAAGACATGGCTCTGGAGATAACGTTAATAACATGAAAAACTTGATATCTAATTGCAGAGATGAAAGTAAAATCAAATCACTTCACTCATAATCCGATAGCTCACCAAGTAGTTTTTCGGGGTTAAGCCATGGATCTGGAAATAACGTCAAATGACATGAAGAATTTGATATCTAAACTAACTAACAACAACAAATAAATATGACTGAAATCAAAGCATAACTGAAATTGAAAAGCTTAAGAAAAAGTTCAGCAGAGAGGTAAATCTCATGTCACTATTTGATTCAAAACATGTAAAGAAAAACTAATCTACAATCAACCGGTTGAACACACTTACATGAATGGAAACTATAATCTATCAAACTTGAAAGCAATCAAATTACATAATGAAATCAAAGCAAAATTACAAAATAAAATCTGCTCTACCTTACATTCTAATATGCTCCATGACATCTACTTTACATCTCCTACCATGTTGAGAACATCAAAGCTTTATTCAAATTCTTCAAAATTACAAAGTACAACAAAGCTCTCCAAAGCTTTCAAAAGCCATCAAGGAAGAACTATAAACTCCAAGCTAAGCTAAGACTAACAAGCTAACAAATGAAGGAGAGAGATCTTCTATTTATACAAAAAGATGAAAAGTCATCTCATTAATGAGAGTCCATGAATCTCTCCCTCTACCTCCAGAGTTCTAATCAAAATAGGAACTGATAAGACACATGTCTTCTTAGAGTTACAATACAATTAGGAGATGTGACACATATCCTCATGATCCCATGATTCTTTCCACTCAAATTCGAATTTTTCCTTAGAGTGCCACATAAGGGTCTTCTAGAAGCCTCCTTTTGACCTACACATGTCAACAATCTCAACCCACTTGTTAGGTATAAGCATATGCACATTATTTTCTAATTTTTAACCACAAATTCACTTAAAAAGGCTAGGAATTAATAAAGTTTGGAAAAACATAAATGTGGCCCAATGATAATGAAAGTGGGATGAATGTGGTGACATAATAGTGAAATGGAGGTGATATAATGGACATAATAGTGAAAGTGTAATAGAAATGAATAACATTTTTAAGACCCAACATGCCCCCCAACTGAAGCTATTGCATGTCCTCATGCAATATATATTATATTAACTCTTTTGATCCTTGAGCTTTGGTTTAACTTTGCATGATATCATTTGATAACTTCATATTTCTGCAAAGTGTTTTACTTGAATTACAACATGGTTGGTTCTTATGTTACAACCATTTTTTTTTGTTGCATTTTATTTTGATCTTTGAACTTTGCATGATGGTTGGTTCTTGTGTGACAACCATGATTTTGTTTGTATCCAATTTATCCTTTAAGTACTTTTTGAAAAGCCATTGTATGCTCATAATACCAATGTAATAGTTAATATATGTTAGAAGTATGTGGGCTCTTGAGTATGATATGGAAATGGAAAGATATGAAGATGAATATATCCCCCCCAACTGATGGTATTGGCAATTTTATGAAATGAGGAAGATAAATGTTTTTCCAACAATTATCATTCTAGTTTTTTATGGAATTCTATGGTCAAAAGTTAGAAAATGACGTACCTTAATTTACCCTTTGGAATGGATGAATTGTATGTGTGGTGGCTGCAAAATTCTGATCATATTCTTCTTCAAGTGGCTGAACAAGAAGAGTCATGGATAAAGAGTTAAGATGAATTTTTATTGCTTCTACTAAAACTTGCTGAATCTGCTCCAAAATGCTGAAAATAATAGTATTCATGTCTTCAAAACTCATTGGCACAATTTCTACTATGCGAAAAGATGTTCTGATGTCAAACATAGTAGGAAATTGTTGACTTAGTGGCCATTGATAGATGCCACTAGTCAACACGAGAACTCTCACCATTGATGACAATGAGAGTCAAGATGCCCAAACACATCTTGCTAGGTATGAATAGTTTTGCCGATGTCGAGTCACCTAGAAGATCTGATGAACAAGGAAAATTAATGTATTCCCATTGTTTATCAGCATGAGAACTTTCCTTTAAGGCATGCAAGCCTCAAGGTGTCTTTACAAGGAACTTAGACTCAAAGGACTATGGACTCAATAATTTGCATTGAAGCAGGGTTTATTTGCAGAATGAAAATGACAGAAAAGGGAAGATGAAAATGGAAGATGGCAATGGAGAGTAGAAATGGCAATAGGAAATAAGCATGTGAATGAACCTCTTGCTTTTATTTGTGGGTTATGAATGGACAAAAAGAGATGGAAAGTGTATGTGAATGTAAATGGAAAATATGGAGTGAAATGACGTGAATGGTTTATTATGAGGTATGGATGTGATGGAGACAATAGTATCTAAAAGTTTTTCAAGTGTTTGGATTTGATTTTGCATCAGCATATTTCATCTTTGTTGCTGATTATCCTCTTATGAAACAAATTAGTCTCTTAGAGAAACACCATTCTCTTGTAGTCATTTGTCCTTCCTCTTGGAATTTGCAAAAGAACTAATACTTCTTCTGCAATGGAATGTAAGATTATCAAAGGAGAGAGGTGATCAATCTCTCTAGTTATGATATTTACACACAAAACTAAGAATTTGTATTAATGGAACAAGTTCTCAAAGGAAAAATCAAAAGAATTTATACCTGTTTTGGAATTGGTGCCCCAAGTTGAATGTTGCTAATTTTCAGCAATTTATTTTATTATTTACCTTTTCAAACTCTAATGATGGATTTCTCATTGTGTAGATCTTGTTGAGATCTTTCCAACGATACTTGAATCATCAAAATCTGACTTTGTATTAGAAAGTTAGGCTAATTTGAACAATGAGGTTTTTTAGCTACGGAATTGGAGAACAGCGGCAGAATTGGACTTTAGCTATGGAATGTGCACAGTTTCTGTAGCTAAAAATCTTGAATAAAAAGTTAGCCATTCATCTTTCATCATCAGTCCAAAATTAATCAATACCTTCAGAAAAGTGAGCAAATAACTTATTCATTTCATTGATTCAAAATTGTTTTTTTTCTTGACATGTGGCGACTTAGTGATAACACACATCTTGACTTTCCTTTGACTGGGGTCTTTTTTATCGATTAGAAACAAGTGAATAGGACACCATCCATGTACTGACATTTTCCCAGCTACCCATGTGGTTTGTTTTGTCTCTTTACACCTATAATCTATAGAAGTATGAAAATGGCTGCGGAATTGCTGGTTAGCTGTGGAATCAGGGTGCATTCTACAGCTAAAAGACAACCAACCATCAATTTTTATTTATTTATTTATTATTATTATTATTATTTTAATGTATGAAGGATTATTTTTCAGACCAACTATTGCAACACTCGAACTTGTTTTAGATTTGATAATTCTCAAGAAACCATTTCCCAAAATTTCATAGTTGTTGAATGAGATAGCCATGGTCTTCTACATTTCCTTTCATATAGTTTAGTTGTTTTTGGTTCAGGCATGCATATAATGAGCCATAGTTCATGTTTAAGACAACTCCCAAGAATATTAAGGTGACGATTCTGAAAACTACAACACCAACTACCTGCATGGGATTCATTCCGCTCCGTGGCATACGTAAAGTAGCCAACTCCCATAAGATCACACCAAATCTAAAACTCTGCAACGTGGAAATAAAGAGAAGAGTTGTGTGATTTTTGGATACATATAATCAGCCGTAACTAAAGTACGATTGAATGCCAAGAAGCTCCATGCCACGTCTATCAATCGGCTGCGAGGAGTCGTATCCAACCGGTTCATGTAATGGAGTTAATCACTAAACAGAGCCGTATTCAATTGGGATTGTTGTTAACAGGTGTTAATGGGTTATAAACGAGTGGCAATAAAAAGCGGGAGATGTGGTGGAGTAAATGCTAGCACATAATCAAATTAGAATTCCCCTCCCCAGACAATCGAATTAAATCAAACAACCAGTTTATTAATTCAAATTCCATTTTTCTTCATGCGGCAAGCAAAAAGAGGCTTCAGAGAACTAAGAAATTCTCTCAAACCGCCACGAATTTCTTAAAACTATTTCTGGTTTATCTAATTGACCACTACAAGCCATAACCAGTCAATCTTGGACAATTGAACCTATCAAAGCAGTTGGGTTTCATTTTTTTTTGTTTTATTTTTATTTTTAATTATTGAATGAATTGAAATGATGAAGTTTATTTTGTCTCCTTTTTTTTTTAACATAACAATTCTTTTTCTGATCCTCTAGATCACACAAAGTGCAGGAGGAGAGCATACTCAAGAATTATTAATTTTTTTTTATAACAATCATTTTTCTGATCCTCCAGATCACACAAAGTGTAGGAGGAGAGCATAGTCAAGAATTATTATTTTTTTTTAGATGTAAGAAATAAGGTCTCCTAATTACACTTCCTCGGCAATGGCGCCAAAATGTCTAGTCAATTTAACGTCTTAAATTGCTCTACATAAATTATCAATCCGAGTATCGTAAACTAATGAAGTGTGGTGCACCATATGTGCTTAGTTAACCTTTTTCTTACTTCGTTGTTTTATAGTTTATGTTGTTTTTGGGGTTTTGTTCTTGTTGGTTTCCTAAAGTGTTTAATGCAAATGGAAATCCTATTCTAAGGTCTTAAGAATACTTTTAAAGGTCAAGTATGGATGTAGATTTCAAGACAAGGTTTGTCCCTTATGGTAACTGGTGGGCTCCAGTATTGTAGCAATAATGCTACAACTCCTGGGGCTTCCTTCTCTAATTTTATCAACCCGGTAGTTCGTAACAAACTTTGAAGCGACAGTGCTGTATACACAAGTACTAGCTCTTGTCGCAGCTGTCACTTGGTCAGCTGGCACAAGTCCACTAGGGCTCAAGCCAACTTCTATATGTTCTCAGAAGAAGCTTTTTAAGTGATGAACGAAAGCTATCTCAAAGGAAATTGACCTACTTTGCAAGAATGAACTGAAAGCCAACAAAACATGGAAACCCTAGTAAGCCCTAATTTTACCAGCTTAATCCTTACGACGCAATGGTGGGAATGCAACTTCTAAAAGTGATGCCTGTTGTTGGGAAAAGTATCCAATACGGAATGACCCTATCCCACTCTAAGGGTGATAGTACCTCAGCAACAATCGAAGCAAAGCTATCTAAGATTTCTTCTTTATGAAAGTAAAATAGGGGAGAAAGAGATCCACTAACCGATGTCTTTCGCTAATGGTTGATCCAATCTTCTCTCCTTGCTTCTTGCTCCCAGCTCCTTGCTCTTTCACTGGCCCAGCTACACCAAGATCCTGCAAAATGGCAAGAGAGGGAAACTACAAGAAGCATACATTCATAATTGATTTAAGGATTAGAATAAATCAAATACACAAGTATAACAATACATCATTGAGACACATGTATATAGAAGAACCTCAAATGCTTTATTAATGGAAGAAGTAAAGTTCAGGAAGTGATACAACCATAAGAGGCCCAATCCAGCATCACCTTCACAGCAGAAAGAAATCTCCTCTTCACCTCCTTCAAAGAAAATCACCCAATAGTTCTATACTCAAACCAACAGCACTTCCTTACATTCACAAGATTCCAGCCTCCTTAGACCTCATGAGAGAGATCTATATATAGGAGTTTTGGAGAAAGGATGAGTCAGCTTGAGGCTGGCATGAAGCTGACTAGTGTCCTCTCTCACTTTAGTTATTCTTCAGTTCTTGAGTCCACTTGGAGGTTCTTGCTTCCACTTGGAGATCTAGACCCTCTTACTCATCACCAGTCGAATTCCTTGATCCAAGTGTCATTTTGGAAGCTTCCTGGGCATTGACACCTTGAGGAATGATTGTGCCACATGTCCAAACTCGCCCAGCGCAGGTAGCCTTCTTTGCAGTTGACATTCAGCGCAGGTAGACAGTGGAGCACTTGACATTCAGCGCAGATGCTCAGTGGAGCAGTGGACATGATCCAGAATTGCCTTGTTTTTGAGTGTTTTCAGGTGGAGAACTGTTATTCAGTGCTGTGGTTTGCTGACCTTGTTCCTCTAGGGGTAGGAACAACATGTTTAGGGACTTTGGATCCCTTAGATCATGGACATTTCATGCTTCATGCTGTAAGGCACAAAAATGTCTATAACAATGCCATTACTTCTATTGAGATGAGATGCATGTGTCTAAACTACTTTCATCTGAAGAGAACATGTTTTTGTATTTTTTCTCAAGTGGTTGGAGTTATTATGACTGTGCTTCTTACTGGGTCTTGACTGTGCAGGGGTAGATCAAGGGGAGGAAGGCTTGGAAAAGGTCAGGAGGACTTCTGAGAGGGTCCAAGGGATCCCTAACATCATTCCACAGAAGTTCACAAAGTTCAGATGCCTGGCAACCGTGTTTGCAAGCTTCTACAGGATGTCTGCAGGGGATTCTACAGGAAGTTCAGGATTTCTACAGGAAGTCTGCTAATTTCTACAGGATGTTCTGCAATCGGAGTTTTGGGTGATGGATGAGTGAATGAGCTGTATGGGTGGATAGGGAGGATGAGAGGGGAGCTTGTGATGGCTTATGGACAGAGAGATGAGATGGAGAGGGGGTGTGTAAAGCTGGTTGGTCGATAGGAGGGTAGAGGCAATGGAAGGCCGAAAAGATAAAACAACGTGGATCATAGAAGAGTTGGGAGGCAAATGATCTAACTGGGAGATAAGTAGATGGCTTGGGCACGGCTTAGAAGGATAAGGAAACGATGGAGTGGTGCTGCGCAGTGTAAATGAAACAAATCACCTCTGTCTTGCGTATAACCGAAATGTCATCAACCTACTCTAACTGTTTTATTAGAAACCAAAGAACAGCGATGTAGTTTAAAGGGAAATCGTGCATGGTGCTGAAACAAAGAGTTATTCCACAAGATCTAAATGCATGGACACTTCTACAACCGAAAACATTACCTCAAGACTTGCATGAATATGTAAAATAGTGTTTTTGGTAGTTGGCACGGTCTGCACTTCTGGTCCCCAAACAGAGGTGAAAGTGAGTGTGCATTCAACCCTTTTTTTGGAGCTCTGATCACTCTAATCTCCTTACTCTAATCTAAAATACTGAAAGCAACTTTGTTCATAACACTAACCTATGTAACCACACCAAGAAATCCGAATCAGCAAACTGTGTTTCCAAGTGCATGTAAAGGAAAAGAAATATAATGCTGAAAGAAAGAAAGGTAACAATACAAAGAAAGGAGGCCTATTGCTCTCAGGTTGGGCCCAACCCTGAGAGCTGTAGCTCCTCTAAGAACTTAGAGCTGAACTCGAATCTGCCTGCCTTTTATTAAAAGATCATAGTCATAAGTCTAACAACATGCCAAAAATGGCTTACAAAAAGCAAAACAGAGCTATAGCTCGTAATTCAGAATCTGCAACAAAGGTTAAAAAGTTCCCATCGAAGGCTACAGCCTCAATATTTATACATTATGAGGGCCAAGATGGCCTCCCAAATTAGTGGGTCTTGGCTGACCAACTAAAAGTAAACTGTTGTTCCCTTAGAATCCGTTGGCTGCCTTCTAGCTCGGTGGTGATAGCTGTTGGAGCTCGGAGTTGGGGTGGAGATCACGAGGAAGGCCATTCAAGGCTGTGGACAACCTTCCTACAAAACTGCAATGCCACCTTGGCTGTCTCCTTGCCTTCATCTGCGTGGTTTTGCTCCATTTAATGTCAAAAAACCTGAAATAAACATGTATTAGCCACCTAGGAATAGTGACTGCCCTCCTTCCTACAAATAACATGAATATACTAAAAAATGATGCATAAGTGATGAAAAATGAAGGGTTGAGCAAGGGTAAGTAGGCCAAATGAGCCCAAAATGTTACCAAATTTGGGGCTCATCATCACCCCCCAGCTAAAATATTTGCTCATCCTTGAGCAACTAGTCCAGCTCCTCATCCTTCATTGCCTTTACTGCCACCCTTACATCCCAAGCCTCTGTAGTAGTGTCCTCCTTACTGATATGAAACCCAGCCTTTCTGTTCACCTCTTCCCACTGTTCATTATCATCCTTCTCTGTGCTGCCTTCCATCAATCCTAGCAGCAGTGGTGGGCTTAGCTTGAGGCCAATCCAGCTGGCCTGGAGGTTTTGCATGGATTTCTTATAGAGGGCCACCCGTACTAGAGCTTCCCTCATCCGAGTTGGGGTATGATACTCTCTGATTTTCAGACTGTGGGCCAATGTATTCCATCGGCGGGTGCAAGCTTGGATAGCGTTGTCTCCGAACAGTCTCTCCATGTCCTCAAAATGTGCTATGGCTTGGGCCCGCTGATCCATACATCTCAATGAAGCTTGAGGGTCAGTGGACAAGTGTTGGTGTGCCGAGATTAGTGCAACTGGATCCCCTGGTTCTGCTCTAATTAGCAATGGCTCATTCAGCTCTCGGTTCATGACCGCTTTGGCTTCTGCTGCTCTTTTGTCCTCATGGTTCAACCATGAGGCAAATGCCATTAATTGCATATCTCCTAAGGCCATATTGGGATCCCATGAAATTACATTAGGCAGGGCCAAATTATGGAGGTAGAACTCCGCTAATTTGGCCTTATCCTCAGATGAACTGGTACTGCATACTTCAGTGAATTGCTGTGGGTCTTGGAGCTGAGAGATACCTCTTTGTGCCAAGGTATTCATTTGAAATTGCAGCCATTGGTCTTTCAGGTACAGGCCATAGGATTTGGCCGGCTGTCTGCATTGTATAACATCCATGGCCCAACTGGCCATGCAGGCCAATTGTGCCTCTTTCTGCTGCAGCTGTTGTCTGAGAGCTTGCACCTCAATTTGTGCTTGCTGTTCTGCTTCCTGTAGATGCAAGGTTGGCTCCCCAAGACCGGTTTGCAGTTCCTTTTTGCCTTGCTGTTCTGCTGTGGTGTCCCCGGAGGATGTACCTGTTCCTGTCCTCAGCTCCTGTAGCTGCAATCTAAGCTTTTCGTTTTCTTCCTGTAGGAACACTCGTTGGCAATTTTCCACGTGTTTAGCCATGGCCAATTCACTTATGGCCTCCTTAAGTTGCTCTTCCAAGGGACCTATGTCCGCCACACCCTTTGACTTGGCTATTTTCATCCACGTGTGTGTACGTACTCTCTCTTCCTCCAATGCAAAGAACAGTGGCACAGTGAATTTCTAAGGTATAATTTTGCCAGCCTCTAAGAAGTTGTAATATGAACTCATACTTGGCTGAGGTCTAGGCTCTGGAATATGCTCTTTCTCCACTTCTTTTGGTGGCTCTACTTCGCCCTCCCTCGGTGGTGATGAGGGTGCTTCTCCTTCTATTCTCTCCGTTTCCTTAAGTCGGGCTAAGGTTTCCTGTAGAGCATCCTCAGCATCTTGTAGCCGAGCTTTTGAAGCCAATTGGTCTAACCTTTCTTTCCAAGTAGTTTTCTTCGGGCTCCCCCTCTCATAGGTGACTGATATCCTTGAGGGAGACCTCTCCTTGGGCGAAGTAGGGGCATCATCTATAGTGATTGGGCTGCTGGATGGAGGCTGTGGCTTGCCCGTCTTTATTCTCACACTTCTCCTAGCTTTAAAATATAGAGGGGTCTCCCTCTTTCTCTTCTCCTTGGGCTTAGGAGGTGTATTGAGGGCGGCCAGCACAGCTGCTGCCTCCCTTGCAAGAATGTCAGCTTTCTTCTCCTTGGGTTTCGCTTTCTCAGGGCTTCCTGTAGAAGACCCTTTTTCAGTTGATTTCTGGATTCCTGTAGAAGGCCCTTTTTCAGCTGATTTCGGGCTTCCTGTAGAAGCCGGTTTCGGTTTTCCTGTAGAGACAGGTGGCACCACTTTAGGTTGCTCTGCTGAGGGTGTTTTACTTTTTGACTTGGTTGCGGCTGCTGACGAGGTGCCTTTTCTGATGTGGACCTGCTCAGCCTTGTCCACTCTGCTTTGTAATCTTTTCTCTCTGGCCGTCAACATGGGTGTGTCATCCTTCTCTTTGGCACCCTTTTTCTCTTGTTTCTTCTTTTGCTTTTCCTTCTGCTCCGTGGTCGTGGTTTTCTGGCCTTTTTCTTTCTTCCCTGCGGTCAGTGACTCCTTCTCCTCACTGCTAGATGAACCGAGCTCTTCGGTCAACATCTTTATGTCACCATCCTTGGTCAAATTTCTGAAGGCTTCCCATGAGAGAGGAACCTTGTATGTGTGGAGCGCATCCTCCACGAGGAGTTTAATGAGTCCATGGTGTGCTACCTGGTCTGGTGTGCCTTCTTTTAACTTGGTGGCACATTCAATCATAGACTGTAGTAGAAAGTAGGGGATACTTAGTTTGTTTTCTACAGGTAGGTCCATCTGATGCCTTAATTCCGTGAGTAACCGAAAATAGTACCCGTGTACAATGCTAAACTGACCTTCGCAGGTGATGTACTTCATAATCTGAAGGCTAACTTCACTCCACAGTGGCAGTAAGCTGGTTCTACGAACCCCGTTTTTATCTTCTGAGAATTCCTCCTCTGGGGGAAAGAATTCTTTCTTAGACTTCTGGCCCAATTTCCTCTCTTCTTTATCCCATGGTAATCCCATTGGGAGCTTAGTAACTCAGCTGATGAATTGTGGGGTGAGTCTGAGACTCAAACCCCTGAAGTTAACGGTGGCCAATGTTTTGGATTTCGGCTTCAGAGCTTGCAAAAACTCCTTTGCCACCTCATCGTCATAGCCCTGCAACTTGTCGCAGAACGACATCCATTGCGCTTGCGTGAACAGCTCCACTACCTCAGGATTTTCTCTTAGCTTGGTTGAGTCGGTTGGTTCCCTTCTGATGAACCCACCCGGCATGGTGAAAAACTGCTGCGTTAGCTGGAGGTGGCGAGTGCGGAAGAAAATTGGCCTACTGGGACAGAGCGTATAATTACGCCTCTGCCACACATACAATTCATGAAAACTTATCTCCCGAGGACCTTAACACAGCTTAATTATACTGACATCCTGTAGGACGACAATTCATGCAAACGATAGACAATACTTGCAATTTTTTACGACCAGACTGTAGAACGTCGACTCTACCACCCTCCAAACCAATTGCATGGAAGGTTCAGGCTTACCTTTTTAATCCGCCACCTTTTGACGTGAGGAACCCAATTTCCTGTAGAAGCAGCTTTCTTGTAGAAGCAGCGCACGAATTCTGGAGGATACTGCAGTGGGTCTGCGCTCTCTGTGCTGCTTAACAGGCGTTCGAACGGCCGAAGACTTGGAGTGTCGAGCTTCAGAGGAATCCGGATGCTCACTCGACTTTCAAACGACGAATGATAAATGCGTGGGGTGGCAATCTAGCCGATTAGATTTGAATCCGGCGGAATCCGTGGTGCGGGGGTGAGCTGTCCCTGCCAGACCGTTGGACGACGTCACTCCATCATTCTTCTGCAAGTTCCCTTACTGCCGCATCATTCCCCGCAGATCCGCCGCCACCATTTATGTTAAAACGCGCCTCTCCCCGACTGGATGGCTCTCACGTGTGTACTGCCCGTTCCTTTTGCCACGACCACCGTTTACCATCCGACTAGACCATCTGACTGGTCGATGTGGCTAGTCGAATGGCCATACGACCGCTCAACCCATTCACTTCACACTTGCAAACATTTCAAAGTAAAATTCATGCAATTCGATGGAAGAAAGGGCGAGGCACTTACCTGTGTGGCCGCGACACGATTTTTCAGGCTCTTGGACGACGATGAGTAGATTTGTTTGCTGCTGGTGGATTGCATAGGCTCGGAGGTTCCTCTTCACAAGCCGTTGACAATGAATCTTATGATTCAGCTGCATGTGCCTGCGTTATCCTTGCATGTTGCAGGCGATGGAATGGTGTACACTCTAGTTGGCTTAACTGCTACGGGACTCCTGCAGGATGTCCTGTAGCAGTTTTTCCTCCTCGGGTGCATGCTGCATGACGAAGACAGTGGCCTCACGATCACGCTCACAGAGCTCTTGGATAGCTGGGATGGGTATGGCATGGCATCTCAGCGTCTTTTTCATTTAAAAATTGCTTTCTCTTGATAACTCAATGATCTGCTTTGATTGTGCAGGTATCTTCATTGCATGTCGACAGGGGTGTTAGAAGGAGGTGACAACAGTGTGTGAGGGAGAAAATGGTAGCTTACATGCGTCCATATCGGACCTTGGTCGTTAGATCTCCTCATATAATCAGTTCTGGGCCGTCCAAAACTTCTACAGGAAGTTTCCTGTAGAAATACAGAACTTCCTGTAGAAAGTCTCTAACTTCCTGTAGAAAGTCTGTAACTTCCTGTAGAAGACTAAGTTGTGATGAAATCGTACCCATACCTTGGAGAATATGAGTATTCTTGGAGGAGGTGCTGGTGAGGTCTCCTGGCAGCATGATAAGGATCCTTGACTTTGAGTTGAGAGACCTCCTCTCCTTCATAGAACACCTGCAACCTGCATGCATTTCCACATTATAAACTTGCTGTCCCTGTCTTTTTTGCTTATTGTTTTTTCTTTCTTTTCTCTTTTTTTTTTTTTTGAAAGATAGCAGGGGCGCCTCAATGAGGTTTTCACCCTTGCCATCTGCCTTAAGCGCCTCAGAGAGGTTTTCACTCAAGGATCTTTTTTCAAATCCCCTTTTTTTTTTTTTTTTTGAAAGACAATAGGGGCGCCTCAATGAGGTTTTCACCCCTACCACCTGCCTTGGGAGCCTCAGAAAGGTTTTCACCCAAGGATCTTTATTTATTATTATTATTATTATTTTTTTAATTTTTTTTTTTAGATCTTTCAGGGTATGCCCAAAGCAGAGGCAGAACCCTTCTCTATGACCAGCACTGATTTCTCCACAGTTTTGATGAACTCTTGTCTTGAGAGAGGTTTCCTGTAGATCTTCAGTCGATGCCCATTGACAAGCATGGGGATGGCCTCCTCATCAATGGTCCGAATAAGAACAAATCCATTGTCATGACATTTTTCCACTGCATATGGTCCCAACCATCTGGTTCTCAGCTTCCCCTTGAAATCTTTGTGCCTGGAGTCATACAACAGTGCCCAATCTCCTGGCTGGAATTGCTTGTCATTGAGGTGTTGGTCATGCCACACCTTTCTCTGAAGTTGAACCACTTCTGAGTGAAGGAGGGCCTGCATTCGGTGCTCGTCCAGTCCATTCAGCTGCAACAACCTTTCTTGTTGTGCATGGCTGAGATCTAGGTCCAGCTGAGCTGCCATCCTCAAAGTGTTGTATTCAAATTCAATGGACAGCAAAGCTTTCTTCCCATAGACCAGCTCATAAGGTGTGAAGCCGGTTGTGGTCTTCCAGGTGGTGTTGTAAGCCCATGTGGACTCAACCAGGCGATCTGCCCAATCTTTCCTACTGCTGCTCACCACCTTAGTCAAAATCCCTTCCAATGCTCTGTTGGTGACTTCCACTTGCCCATTTTCCTATGGATGATAGGGGGTGGAAGTCCTATGCTTGATTTTGTGATGAGATAATAGGTCTTCAATTAAGTTGGATGTGAACTGGTTTCCTTGATCGGTGACTAGCTCTCTTGGGTAGCCAAATTTGTAGAAGATGTTCTCTCTTAAGAACTCAGCCACCTTTTCTTCTGTTGTTGCTTTGATTGCCTTAGTTTCTGCCCACTTTGTCAGGTAGTCAGTGCACACAATGATGTAAGACCTTTGCCTCGAAGGAGGGTTGATTGGACCCACAAAGTCCATACCCCACTTCTCAAATGGCTCAAGAGTCACTTGAGGTTGGAGAGGCATCTCATCCCTTTGAGTCGGTTTCCCCATTCTTTGGCATCAGTCACATTGGCTGATATACCTTCTGACATCTTGATGAAGTGTGGGCCAATAGTAGCCTGCCTGCAGGATTTTGAAGGCAGTCCTCTTTGCTGCAAAATGTCCTCCACAAGGCCCATCATGACAGGTGAGGAGGATATCAAGGACTTCCTCCTCCCTTACACAACGCCTTAAGATCTAATCAGGGCCAAGCTTGAACAGGTTGCCCTCGATCCAAGTAAATGAGGCACTTTTTCTGATGATTCTGCTCTTCTCTCTTGAAGATAGGTGCGGAGGGAACTGTGCTGAAACAAGGTAGTTCGCTATATCAGCAAACCATGGAGAGAGTACTGAGATAGCAAACAGATGTTCATTGGGCATCTGGTCTTGCATTGTTCCATCCTCATCTGCAGATAGATCCAATCTAGAGAAAAAGTCAGCAACAACATTTTCTTTACCTGGTTTGTCAACGATAGTCAAATCAAATTGCTGCAACAAAAGTAACCATCTAATAATACGAGCATTCACATCTGGTTTATTCATTAAATATCTAATTGCAGCATGATCAGTATGTACATATGTTTGATAGCCAGTGATATAATGTCGGAACTTGTTCAGTGCATGGACCACAGCCAGGAATTCTTTCTCCGTTACAGTGTAATTCAGTTCAGCTTTGGATAAGTTTTTGCTAACAAAGTAAATGGCATATGGAAGTTTTTGTTCAACTTGTCCTAAAGATGCCCCTATGGCTTTGTTCGATGCATCAGTGTGGATGTGGAAAGGTAGGGCCCAGTTTGGACCTCTCAAGATTGGGGCAGACACCAACTTGTCCTTTAATTCATTCAAGGCCCTTTGACAATCGTCAGTCTATTTAAACTCCACATCTTTTGCCAACAGGCCAAACAATGGCGAGGCTAGCTTGCTGAAGTCTTTAATGAATCTCCTGTAATACCCTGCTAATCCTAAGAAACTCCGAACATCCCTTACCTTTTGGGGAGGTGGAACCTTCTTGATGAGAGCAATTTTGTTAGGATCCACTTGTAACCCTTGGCAAGAAATGGTATGGCCTAGCACGGTCCCTTCAGTCATCAAGAATTCACATTTTTCAGGACTAAGGGACAGGTTCATCTCAATGCATTTGGTTAGGACTTTTCCCAGATTGGACAATGCTTCCTGGAAGTTGGACCCATAAGGAGTGAAGTCATCCATATAGATTTCCACCGCATCATGGACCAGCTCAGAAAAGATGCTCAAGACGGCTCTTTGGAAGGTAGCAGGAGCATTGCATAGCCCAAAGGGAAGAACTCGGTAGGCAAAGGTACCCCAAGGACAAGTGAAGGTGGTCTTATCTTGGTATTCTGGGCTGATTTGGATTTGGTTGTACCCGCTAAACCCATCTAGGAAAGAGAAGAACTTCTTTCCTGCCAGTCCATCCAACACTTGATCTATGAAAGCTAGAGGAAAATGGTCTTTCTTGGTAGCTTTGTTCAGTTCTCGGTAGTCCACACAGATTCTCCACTTCCCATTTTTCTTGGGAACCAACACCAGAGGGGACACCCATTCGCTATCTGAGATGGGGTAAATGAATCCGGCATCCAACAGTTTTTGCAATTCTTCCTTGACAATGTCCTTAAGGGCTGTATTCATTCTCCTCTGGGGTTGCCTAACCGGTTTACAATCCTCTTTGATGTAGATGTGATGGGTACAGACCGAAGGATGGACTCCTTTCATCTCCTTATAGCTCCAAGCAAAAGCATCTAGATGACTGGCCAACATGCTACACAGCTCCTTTTCCTGGGAAGGAGATAGGGAGGAGCTGATCTTTAACGTCCTCTTAGGGCCGAACTCCACATTCTTGACTCTGGGAGTGACAGGGTTGGTTGCACAAAGGTCCACTAAGGTGCTGGCTTGGGCATCCTCCACCAATTTCTCTAAGGATAGTGCACTGGGAGGTAGATTCTGGATCAAGGTCTCAATCAAGTCATCCTCGGTTGGGGGGTCTCTTCTAGTGTTGTCTAGGGTGCACAAAGGTGTTGAGTACACCTCATCCTCTTCTCCTTCCTCCAACCAAAGCGGTAAGTCATGCTCTAAGGAGGGTTGGGCAGGAGGGTATAGGACTAGCTGCTTGGACATAGGACCATTTTTGATGGTCATGTTTCCTGCACAACAACTTATGTAAGCATCTGCAGTGGCTAACCAAGGCCTTCCCAAAATAAGAGGATATCCAGTAAGCTTTGCCTTTGGTTGCAGAACCAAGAAATCTGCAGGGTATTCCCAAGAGTCAACAGAGACCAAGACATCCTCCATAATCCCTTCGGGAGTCACGGTGGAGCGATCTGCTAGTTGTAGGATTGTCGAGGTCTTCCTCAAGGAACCCTGAAGGTTGAGTTTGAGCATGGTATCCCTGGTCATCACATTAATGGCAGCCCCCAGATCAATCAAGGTGTGAGGTATTATGGTGCCATTGATGTGGACATCTACTACAGGATTCCCAGGATCTAGATACTTTGGGCAGATGACTTGTCCCAACATAAGGTCAGACATCTGTCCTAAGACATTGATGGTTGAAGCATCTCTCTTTCGCCTGCTTGGGTGTTTGAAACACTTTTCCTTAACCAGTTTGTTGTATATTGGCACATCCTTGATGGCTTGGAGAAGTGGTATTTTCAGACACAACTGCTTGAGCTCTCCCAGAAGCTCGTCCTCCTCTGGGTTGGGTTGTGTGGTGGCTGTTAGTCTCTCAGGAAAGGGTGGAATGGCCTTTGGTTCACTTTCCTATTTGTCTTCCTCGTCCTCTGGGGGAGGAGGTTGGCGATCCGGAAGAGTCTTTCCAGATCGAAGATTGATCTCCTGGATCTCCACAGCATAGGTAGGGCATGATGTTTCCCCAGTGTATACCTGCTGGGTTTGTCTGTTTTTGGGGTTTAGGTTTGGTTGAGCAGGCATTTGAGGTTGCCTTGGAGGAGCAGGAGGTAATGGTTGAGGTTGAACTGGTGGTGGAGGCAAAATGGCGGGAGGAGTGTTGTACTGGGGCCTCCACCCCGACTGAGGTGCATTCCACTGAGGCCGTGGCTGGGCATGTGAGTGATATGAATGAGTAGTGGGTTGAGTATGGTACTGAGGTGGATAAGACCATGGAGGGGGCACAGACCAGGAAGGATGAGCAGGGGGACCTCAGGAAGGCATAGGAGTAGATTGGTTGGGGCTGTAATAAGCTTGGGGTGCCCTTTGCATCCCCTGCTGGTAAGGTCTAGGTCCTTGTGGCCTCCTTTGGTTGAGGAAATAGAGAGGTTCAGTGGGGGCTTCTGTCCCTTGGTACATGGCTTTAAGCCCAGGTAAGGTTGGACATTGATTTGTGGGATGGTCCTCCTCACAAACGAAACATACCTCAACCGAATGTAATGGGCATTCGTTCTTAGGGTGTCTCCTTGTACATCTAGGGCAGAAGATAGCCAAGGCCCTCTCAGCTTCTTCATTCTTCTGCTGGATCCTGAATGTATCAAGTTGCATGGCAATGGTCTGTCTCACCTCACTTTTGAGATCCTCTAATTGATTTGCAAACTCATGTTTGGAGAAAGGAATACCAACTGAGAGGAGGTTTCCTCTACCTCGTTTCCGGGTTGTCCTAGAGTGGTTTCTAAACACAGTCTTTATGTCCTCATAAGGCAGTTGGTAAATATCTCCTCCAGCTAACATGTGAAGGGTATCTAAGAGGTCTTCAGGGACTCCTCGGAGCAGGACCAACTTGAGGGATTCAGGGTCAAGTGTGCACCTGACCCGTTTATAGCTAAGTTGGAACCTTTCCTCATAATCCTCTAAGGACTCATCATTTCCCATGGTCATCCGAAAGATTTCTCCCTTGGTTTCCTTGGACCTACAGTAGTCCCGGTACTTGGTATTGAAAGCTTGCTGCATCTGAGCCCAAGTGGTGATACTGTTCTCAGGTAAGCCCATGAACCAGCGTAATGCTGCATCCTTAAGGGTTGAGG